>MU223947.1:172012-193179 GCA_018584345.1 Thuja plicata
GATTTTGGTTCAAACTCACAAATTAAATAATTTGAGTTTAAAGACTTACTTCTTGTTCTTGTACCATCTTTCTTATCTCCTATGATCTGGATCTCTAGATGGTTCCTTCTTACATATCTTGCAAGTATAGGTACATCTCTTTGTCTATCAGCTTGATCATCATTTTTTCCTTCATTGTGTTATTCATCACCTTGCACATTATTTTGATCATTATCCTGACCATCGGTATTTGTAGCCTGACCATCGGTTGCAACATTCTGTTGTTCAAGAATTAAGCACTTTTGCTTGGGTAGAGTGTTGGGTTCTTCATAGTATACAAACTTGTTGTAGTCTTCTAGTTCTTTGTGCTTTCCAACTTATTCTTTTCTACAAATTCATCTATCTTTACATTTGCACTTTCAAAAATTTTGTTAGAGGCCTTAACGAGACATTTATAAGCCTTGATTTTGGTGGAATACCCTAGAAAGATACCTTCATCACTCTTGGCATCAAGCTTTCCATTTCTATCATCCTTTAAGATATAACATTGACTACCAAAGATTTTGAAGTAACTTACATTGGGTGTTTTACCATACCATAGCTCAAAGGATGTCTTCTTTATGTCCTTCTTCAATTGTACTCTATTTAATGTGTAGACAACAGTACTGATAGCTTCCCTCCAGAAGATTTGGGTGATGCCTTTCTCTATCATCTGTCTTCTGGCACAATCAACTATGGATTTGTTCCTTCTCTCAGCAATATCATTTTGTTGTGGTGTCCTTGGTGCAGAAACCTATCTTTTATACCATGATCATTATAGAAATTAGTGAATTCATCTAATATAAAATCTCCTCCTCTATCTGATCTTAGATATTTCATATCCTTACCACTTTGTTTTTCTACCATAGCCTTATACCATTTAAACATCTTGAATGCTTTAGATTTATCTTTTCGAAACATAACTGTCATCATTCTAGAGTAATCATCAACAAAGAGAATAAAATATCTATCTTCATAATAAATATTTGTTCTCATTGGCCCATATAGATCAGTATGGACTAATTCTAGAATATCATCAGATGTATGGGTTTTACTTTTGAAAGTAGACGTTGTTATTTTACCTTTTTGATAATTTTTGCACATGATTTTGTCAGGTTTATTCATCGTCGGTAATTCTCTTACATTTCTCCTTCTGCTTATTTTTATCATGTTGTCAAAGTTCACATGACACAATCTTTTGTGCCACAACCATATGTATTTGTTTCTAGTCATTAAGCAAGTGGTGTTAGTATCATTCAGATAGAATAAGTTACCTTTTGTCTATTCACCAGTACTAGTCAATCTTCCTGATTCATTGAAGATCTTTGCCTTCTTGTTCTCAAATACTACCCTGTGACTTGAATTATTTAGTTGAGAAACACTCAATAGATTATAATTCAATCCTTTTACCCAATAAGCATTTTCACATTTAATCAGGTTATTCAACATTATAGTTCCTTTACCTTCAACTGGACAAGGTGTATCATTACCCATTCTTATTGTACCACCGTTATAATACTCAAAAGTGTTAAAATTTTCTTTGTCACTGGTCATGTGGTGAGTGCAGCCACTATCTATAATCCAAATGTCATTCTTTCTAACCTTAGATATGAGTGCAGTTTCTACACACCTTTCATCTTCATCTGAATCATCTTTCACAGCCACAAACACCACCTCGATGTCTTCATCAGGTTCAGTGTCAGTATCTTCATCTTTGCAAGCAGCTAGGTAGATGGCTTTCTTTCCTTTGTCCTTTTAGTCTCGGGTATCTCTTCTTTTTGATTATCGGTAACTTATATAATCTTTGTTATCACCTCTGTCAGATTTCTTCTCAAAAGATTTGTCATTAACTCTGTCATATTTTCTTCTGTTGGGACATCTTGCAGCCAAGTGTCCAATCTCTTTACAATTAAAGCATACAAGTGGTAACTTGCCTTTGTATTTACCTTTTCCTCTCTGCATTCTTCTAGCCATAAGTGCTTCTATTTCATCTAGATCTTCTTCTTCTTCACTTTCACTTTCACTATCTCTTCTAGATGTGTGTCTATGACTTGATTTGCTTATTCTCATAAAAGATTTAAATGCAAACTCTAAGTTTGGTAAGACACTATTATCAAAGTTATTCATTTCAAAGGAAATCAGTCTACCAATTAAACTATCAAGAGTAACTATATTGTTTGCTACTGCTCTCATTTCTTGAATGGAAGAAACTCTAATAGCATATACAATAAGTAAGGTTCTTAAGATTTTACTTACCTCCAACTCCTTGTATAGCATTGGCTACTTCTTTGATTCTTGTGTTGTACTGTGTGATGTTTTCTCCTTCTTTCATTCTAAGATCATTAAACTTTCCTCAAAGGCTTTCTACCTTGGCTCTCAAAACATTTGTATAACCTCCATGTACAAGCTTCAGTTTGTCCCACATCTTCTTTGTAGTTTTGCAATCTTTGACATCTTCAAATTCAACATTAGAGAGTGAGGAAGAAATCTCTATAACCATGTAGTTGTGCTCATGCTTCTCTCTCAATTGATCTACTGTCAATACTCCTATGGGAAAAACATATTCAGTATCTAGGAATTGAATAACATCATTACCAATATCTGATAAGTGGAGTCTTATCCTGCTTTTCCATGAAGCAAAGTTGTCTTTGTTCATCTTGGGCACATCTCGTCTGTTCATCTTGTGATCTTGACTTAGGTCTTGAAACCTTCCTTTCTAAGCACACAAGCTCTGATACCAATTGTTAGTAATAACTGAGAGGGGGGGTAAATCAATGTTCTCAAAAATTTATCCTTCAAACTTAACCACCAATCAATAAACCTTAGATTATTATGTCCCTACAAGATGCATGCCATGAAATACTAATAATGATTAACTTTCTGTTAGTTTGCTTTGTCAATCCTTATTCTTTCTTGATTACTGATAAGTAGTATAACTATTTACCGAAGCTCAGTAAATAAGCAGAGTATACCGATCACTCCAGAGTTAGCTATGTAAGATGAAAAATAGTAAAGAAATGAATCATACACACATAACACATGAATTTTAATGTGGAAACCTTGTTAAGGGAAAAACCACTAGGACCGGTACCCCAGATTTTCACTCTTCTGAAGTGAGCCCTGTTAGGAGCCAACCCTGTTAAAGGTTACAAACACACTGTTAAGTGCAACCTTGTTAGAGGATTTTATACATAGAGGTTGTCACTTAGTATCGGGCATCTATTTATACCATCCTTGAGTTAGCCTCCTTCTTAGAGTGTCAATAGGTATCGGGCAAGTCCAATGCTACTTTCATGAATCAACCTTTTTGGCACTCCTTGAGATGTACCTCAATATATAGAAGACTGTTAAGTCCTACTTAGTTAAGAGAATTGATGCTTCAATGGTTAAAATAAAACACTATGACCTGTTCATATTGCAACTTTGAATTGAAAATTTTCAGATCTATTTAATTACATTACTTATCTGACCAATGTATCAATTAATCCTTGTACTCCATACTTTCTGCTCTGTGATTTTGTGCTCACTGTTCGTCGGTGTCTGCAGAATTCCTTAGCTCTTCCTTCAGCTTATTTGATCAGGACTGCATGAAGTTGTTCTTCATTAGTTTCTCTTTAGCATCCTCTTTTTATTCACTCCCCTTAATCCCATACGTAAATGAATTAAGCTTGTCTCTTATATAGACATGATATTCATTGTATCTTGATTCTTGATTCTTGGCGTGATAAATAATCTAGACAATTTGATTTAAAGCATAACTCCTAATTTGTCTCATAGATATCTTCTTGCCAATTGTACAAATAATCTTTAAATCAATCACTTATCTCTAGTCAAATAAAACAAAGTAAACAACCAGTTAAGTCTTATTTTAGCTCTTCCAGCTAGATATTTTATCATTTTCTGAACTCTCTATTCTGTCGGTCACCTTTGTAGTTAGTTGTCAGTGACAACTAACAGTTCCATCAGTGAGACTTCAGTTAGCTTTGTGATCTCTGTCCGTCGGGCATCATTAGATTTTTACTCATCGGGAAACACTAACTTTGCTCGTCGGGTATCACTGTGACTATTCTTCTTTGCTCTTTCCGTCGATGTGCACTCCATCGGTGTTGTTTGTCACTTAGTGAATACTTGACTTTTATGCATTACTGAAAGAATAACCTTTGTTCCTTTTGTTTTTTGAAGTCTTTGGCATTATGTATATGACCTTACAGATGATATCAAGTTGACATCAATGAAAATACAATACATTAACTGATTTAATGCCTTGCATTATCTTCAACTTAACATTGTCAAACATTCAATCAGTTACATGTCGTCAAAACCTAGTTGGAACTGGTAGGCAAACAAAAGGTAATCTATTTTATCTTGATCTCAATGAAAGTTCATGTTTTATTGCACAAGTAGAAGAAAGTTGGTTATGGCATAAAAGGTTGTGTCATGTGAATTTTGATACCCTGATCAACATAAGCAAGAACAAAAGAGTAAGAGGTATTCCTATTTTGAAGAAACCTGAATTGGCAATATGCATACAATGTCAAATCAGGAAAATGGGCAAAACTAGTTTCAAGAGAAAGAATTACAATACATAAGAAGTCCTAGAATTAGTGCATACTAATTTGTGTGGACCAATTGGAACAAGTTACACATGTGAGAATTGTTTCATTCTATTTGTTGATGACCATTCCAAAATGATGACTGTTATGTTTCTCAAATAAAAATTAGAAGCTTTTCAGAATTTCAAATGGTACCTTGCCAGAGTTGAGAAGGAAATAGGAAAGCAACTTAAATGTCTAAGATCTGACAGAGGAGGAGAATTCATTTCTAATGAGTTTAATGAATTTTGCAATGAAAGAGGAATCAAGAGACAAGTATCTGCCCCAAGTACACCACAGCAAAATGGTATAGCAGAAAGAAGGAACATATATATTATGGATTGTGTAAGAACCTTGATGATTGAAAATAATGTTGCTACCAAATACTGGAAGGAAGCTATTAGCACTGCAATTCACACCTTGAACCAAGTTCAACTGAAGAAAGGAACTAAGAAGACACCTTTTTAATTATGGTATGGCTATATACCTAATGTTCATAATTTCAAAGTTTTTGGAAGTAAATGTTACATCTTGAAGGAAGCAAGAAATGGAAAATTTGATGTAAAAGGTGATGAAGGTATATTCCTAGGCTACTCCTGCAAAAGCAAAGTATACAAATGTTTGGATCTTACTACTCATAAATTCATAGAAAGTGTGCATGTAAAAATTGATGAGTTTGCATAGAGAAATGAATAACAGAGCAGTAGAGAGCCTGAGGACTACATGAACTTTGTGTATTATGAACCTGATACTATACCTAAGATAGGGGCAATGGTGATTGGACAACAACAATGTAAACCACTGAATTCATCAACACAAACCTTGTTGCAACCTGTGCAACTTGAGCTTCTAATTATTGAAACTGAGCCTCAGACTGAAGAAACTGAGTCATAGACAGAGGCACCCAAGTCTCAGATAGTGGAACTAGAGTATCAGACAAAAGAAAAAAAATAGAATATTTGAGCATGGTGAACATAGTGGAGCAAGCCTAGAATCAAAGAGGAAGGAACCTATACTTGTAAAGTATGTCAGAAGGCATCATGCACCTAAGTA
Organism: Thuja plicata; assembly: GCA_018584345.1. Lineage (NCBI taxonomy): Eukaryota > Viridiplantae > Streptophyta > Pinopsida > Cupressales > Cupressaceae > Thuja > Thuja plicata. The sequence continues at coordinate 177,676 of MU223947.1, forward strand.
AATAATTGGAGATCAAACAGAAGGTATAATGACAAGGAACAAAATCAAAGGTACATGTTTGCTTAGTGAAATTGAACCTAGAACTATTAAAGATGCATTGAATGATGAAAGTTGGATCAAAGTAATGAATGAAGAGATTGAGTAGATAGAAAAGAAAAAGACCTGGACTCTTGTACCTAGACCAAAAGACAAGAATGTGATTCGTACTAAGTGGGTTTTCAGAAACAAGATGAATGAAAAAGGTGAAGTTTCCAGAAACAAAGCAAGATTAGTATGTAAAGGATATGCTCAAGAAGAGGGTATTGATTATGGGGAAAAATTTTCTCATGTTGCAAGACTTGAAGGAGTCAGAACTCTTCTGGCATATGTTGCACATAAAGGATTCAAGGTATATAAAATGGATGTAAAATCTGCATTCTTGAATGGAATTCTTGAAGGGGAAGTCTATATTGAGAAACTTGAAGGTTTTGTAGATCCTAACCAAAGGAACATGGTTTGAAAACTAAACAAAGCATTGTATGGACTGAAACAAGCTCCTAGAGCCTAGTATGAAAGATTGTATGGTTACTTGATAAGTATTGGATTTCAAAGAACTAATGACAATAGTAGCTTGTACATCAAAGAAGAACCTCAGAACAAGATACTATTAGGAGAGATATTTGTTGATGACATACTATTTACTGGACATGATGATTTATGCAAAGCATTCTCTGAAGCTATGAGTAAGGGATTTGAGATGTCTATGTTTGGTGAAATCAAATTCTTTGTTGGTTTACAAGTTCATCAGATGAAGGATGGTATCTATATTACTCAGTCTAAATACATCAAAGAGATACTGAAGAAATTTGGGATGGAATATTCCAGACTAGTTGGGACTCCTATGCCTACTGGACATAAGTTGTCTAAGGATGATGATTCAAAAGAGGTAAATTAGAGTACCTACATATCCATGATTGCTAAACTTCAATATGTTGTTCACACTAGACCTGATATTGCATTAGCAGTCGGTATTGTTGCAAGGTTTTCAGCTAATCCTAGATAGAATCACTTAATGACTATCAAGAGGATTCTAAGATATCTTAAGTTTACTGAAGATTATGGATTATGGTATAAGAAAGGAGGAAACTTTGACTTGGAGACTTTTATTGATGTTGATTGGGCAGGAAGTATTGATGATAGGAAGAGAACAAGTGGTGGATCATTATTTCTTGTAAAGAGGTTAGTCTCTTGGACAATCAAGAAATAGAACTGCATTTCTCAGTCTACAGCAGAGGCAGAGTATGTTGCTGCAGCTTTAAATTGTTCAAATATCATATGGTTCAAATAGTTGTTGTCAGGTATGAAGGAAGAAATCAAAGAATCAATCATTATCTACTGTGACAACACTAGTGCTATTAACATCTCAAAGAACCTTGTGATGCATACTAAGACTAAATATATTGCAATAAAGTATCATTTCTTCAGATAATTGGTTCAAGACAAGGAGAAGTAAGGCTAGAGCAATACTTGTAGAAGTATGAAAACAACTTACAATATGAATTTTGACCCTCTGAGCAAAAGAATGACAAATACTTCAAAAAAAATTCAGGGTAAACACCAAAATAGGAAATACAACCAAAAGTGGCTCTATCTAAGGATGGCTAAACACAAGTTTATGACATGAATCTCAGAATCTCTGGTTGCAGACCTCTTATTTGACATAGACTAAACTACTACTGAAGGAAGACATACAGCAAAAAGGAACTATACATAGTATAATACATATTTACTTGTACGTAAAAATTTATTTTTTAGTTGAAGAAAGGCTTCAAAAATTGCCCATGCACTGACAACTCAAAATTTTCTCCATCCATGTTCTTCAATAAATAAGAATCCTTTCCAAAACTTTGAGAAATAATAAAAGGACCAAGCCATAAAGAGTCAAAATTATTATGCTTACCTTTTTCTTCTGATCTTACATTCCACTAAAGAACTAGGTCACCAGATATAAATTTTCTGCAACTAGCTCTTTTATCAAATAGATACTTCATCTTTTGTTGCAGTTTTATGTTTTATCTCTATCCTTCTCTTCTAATCTCATCAAGTTCAGCCAACTGTAATATTCTGTCTTTCATTGGATCTGAGACTTCTAACTCATCTTCTTGTATGAACTTGTATATAGGTAGCAAATTATTTACAGGCATCCTAACCTACAGACCATATACTAACTCAAATGGTGGCCTACCAGTAGCCTTCTTAACTATTATTCTGTCAGCCCATAGGGCTAATCTCAACTTTGTATGCCAAGCTCTCTTGTTCTTTTCTAGAGTTTTCTTTTAAAAACTTAGAATACTTTTTTTACTGGATTCTGCTTGGCCATTTTCCTGAGGATGATATGGGGATGAATATGACATTATGATCCCATATTTCTCATAGAATTCTATTATTTCTTCTGATCTAAAGCACATGGCATTATCCATTACTAACTTTGAAGGTATACTAAATCTAGTCAAAATATTCTCCATCAGAAACTGAGTGACTACCTTACTTGTTGCCTTTTTTGTAGGAATGGCTTCAAACCATTTAGTAAAATAATCGGTGGCTACTAGTATCCAATTGTTCCCTTCACTGGATTTTTCTAAAAATTCACCAATGAAATCAATTCCCCACATAGAAAAAGGGGCTTCAGTACTTACTAGGTTCAACAATAGGGCTCTTGAAAATCTGAGCTTATTTGAAAACTGCTGACAAGGTTCACATTTTCTAACATATGCATATGTATCTTTAAATAAATAAGGCCAATAGTATCCAATCCTTAAAATATTGTGGGCAGTGGTTTTGGCAGAAAAATGACCTCTGAACTCCCCTGCATGCATCTCACTTAAAACTTTCTCAGATTGGCTCTAATCCAAACATAACAATAATGCACCATTTTTGTCCTTCCAGTACAAATCTCCTTTGACTAAGGTGTATTTTTGAGCTTGCAATCTAAGATATCTTTTTTGATTGTCAATCATACTATCAGGACACTTGGTATTCTTTAAAAAATACACAATATCAATATAAAATGATTGTCTTTCTATACTTGTAACTGTCTGATCATGTGCCTCTATATCATTTACTTGTACTAAATACAAGTTATACTTTGTCATAATTTTGGCCAAACCCTGACCTCTTATCAACTTTGTAATGTGGATTTCAAGATTAAATTCTTGTATTCTATTTATCCACTTACACCTCTTACTAGTGACTTCTGGGTTGTGAAACACGATCTGTCAGACTTACCCTAAGGGTTGAATAGAGGGCATTTTTTTTTTATAAATATCAAGATTCCAAAAGGGAATCTAGTAATAAACCATTATTGGTGAATGTTTAAATTCCTAGAAATGAATCAAGGAAGAGATCCTATATCTCTTAATACTACTCATTAAGGATCAAAGTAAATTATAACAAAGTGAAGAGAAGTGCAACAATAAATACATATAAGTTTAATTAAGATTTTCAATTGAAATTTATAATAAAATATTCTCAAATTTGATATGATCGGTCTAATCTTAAGCTGAAATTGTTGTTCTAGGACTAAGTAATGGTGCATCAATTGTATCATAAGGAGAAGACATCTAAATCTGAATTGCTTGAGAACAAGCAATTTTGGGAAGGGCGGACTGTCATGTCCCCTATCTAGAATAGAATTGAATGATAGAATATAATAATAATAAATGAACGCCGTGATATTATTATATAATTTATTATTAAATATAATAATACAATGTATTTAATAAATAAATAATAATGTTATTAGAATATAAATAATAAAATAGACATATAAATAAATTAATAGTAATAAATCTATTATTATTATAATAATATAAACTATAATAATAATATTATAATATATAATATTAATATTGATATTATAATATTCATATGTATTATATGTAATATAATATTAATATTAATATTTTATTAGTATTGATATCAATATCTATTAATATATATTGATATTCTATATAATAGTATTAATATTATATCAACATATTATACTAATAGTATAATATAAAAATGGTTTCTTAGAGCCGACGACTCTTATTGTCATCGGCCCACCAAAGATCATGACCTTTGGTCAACCACCGCCCTATAAGGAAAGAAGATAATTCACAGATAAGAGTGGGAGTTATCGGGAAAAGCATTTAAAGGAACTATGGTTTATTTTAGCACTGAAGGCATACAAAATTTTGGTCACAACTCTATATTTGTCTGGAATGATACTCTCTAGGTACAAATTGAATTATCGAGGTGAAGGTTGGCAAAAATAATGCCAATCATATGCAGGCTAAAGACGATGATAAAAGGAAGAAATCATTCTCAATCATCATTATAATATGGTCGTCGATTCTATGAATTGCATCCCCGAATCACAGACTCACAAACTGAGACTAGGCGTTGAGGATTGGGGGAGGAGCGAAGACAATAATGAGATCATTCAAGTGAGAGGGTCCTTATCAAAGGTTATGATCCCGACTTGATAGACTTCTCTTAGGGAGGGTTAAGAATTCCTAAGGGATGCGCTCTAAAGGACAACGATAAGAATAACCAAAGGGTCATTTTAGAATGAGATTCAAAGCCAGAGGGCCCTTATTAAATGTTATGAGCCTGACCTACGAGAATTCTCTTAGAGAGGGTTAAGAATTCCTAAGAGATGCACTCTAGAGGACGACGACAAGAATAACCAAAGGGCCACTTTATAATGAGATCATTCAAAGCCAAAGGGTCCTTATCAAAGGTTATGAACTCAACCTGGTAGACTTGTCTTAGGGAGGGTGAAGAAATCCTAAGGGGTGCGCTCTAGAGGACGATGACAAGAATAGCCAAAGGGCCACTTTAGAATGAGATCATTCAAGGCTAGAGGGACCTTATCAAAGGTTATAAGCCCAACCTAGCAGACTTATCTTAGAGAACGTTAAGAATTGGGTGGATAACTAGTTATATTCTTAAACTATGTTTATATGTTTACAATTTGATTTCCTCTAGCATCTCTTTTGCAGGTTCACTCAATAAAGATCACTCAATTTGGACCAGATATTGGCCTTCCTATAAACCTTAGAGGAAACACTCCAGAGAAGACGGTGGAATAAACATGGACTACTTTAGATTGATTATATCACTCAAATCAAGCATGGTCCTTAAGGATTGTGAAACCTGATCTGTCAGACTTACCCTAAGGGTTGAATAGAGGGCATTGTTTTTTATAAATGTCAAGATTCCAAAAGGGAATCTAGTGATTAACCATTATTGGTGAATGTTTAAATTCCTAGAAAGGAATCAAGGCAGAGATCCTATATCTCTTAATACTACTCATCAAGGATCAAAGAAACATATAACAAAGCGAAGAGAAGTGCAACAATAAATACATATAAGTTTAATTAAGATTTTTAATTAAAAATTATAATTAAATATTCTCAAATTTGATATGATCTTTCTAATCTTAAGCTGAAATTGTTGTTCTAGGACTAAATAATGGTGCAGCAATTCTATCACAAGGAGAAGACATCTAAATCAGAATTGCTTGAGGACAAGCAATTTTGGGAAGGGCAGACTGTCACCTCCCCTATCTAGACTAGTATTGAATGATATAATATAATAATAAAATTAAAAAATAATAAATGAACATCATGATATTATAATATAGTTTATTATTAAATTTAATATATTATATTAATATAATAATATATAATATATTTAATAAATAAATAATAGTGTTATTAAAATATAAATTATAAAATATACATATAAATGAATTAATAATAATAAATCTATTATTAATATAATAATATAAACTATAAAAATATTATTATAATATATAATATCAATATTGATATTATAATATATAATATCAATATTGATATTATAATATTCACATGTATTATATATGTAATATACTATTAATATTAATATTTTATTAGTATTGATATCAATATATATTTATATATATATTGATATTCTATGTAATATTATATCAACATTTTATATTAATATTATAATATAAAAATGGTTGCTTAGAGCTGACAATTCTTATTGTCGTCGGCTACCAAAGGTCACGACCTTTGGTCAACCACCACCCTATAAAGGAAATAAGACAATTCATAGATAAGAGCGGGGAGTTATCGGGAAAAGAGAAAAAGAGGACAATGGTTTATTATTATGTCGTATGTGTTTCTATATGAGAAAGCCCAGGCTAAATTTTACAATCAATGGTTGAGACAGAATGACTACCATTGAAGTCATCTGAACTGTTGATCAATTTTTACCAGTTAAAGGAAAGGAGGAAATCGTTGTTTGCATTATCTCTGCTTGTCATTTGAAGAGACGTGTACAAAATATAATTAATCTAGACGTGTACAGTGTATAATTAATCCACCCGCTACACACAACTTAAAATGTGATCGGAGTTGTGTCGTGGCGGGAGAACTGCAAAGAGGAAAATGAATGACGAGAAAAGAATGCGGTAATGACAATGAACTTTGGCACTCATCAAAATCATCTTCTTGTTGTTCATTTTGATTTTCTGTTGTCCACTGTTCATGGCATTAACTCTCACTGACAGTACCTCCTGTGTGCTGGAGACAAGTATAGTGACACATCCTTGGAGGATTTCAAAACTGTATTTTTACCATGCCCATACATTCTGGTCCATGTGGCGAATATTTCCCTAAAATCATTTGTAATCGATCCTCTTGAAGTTTGTTCATTTGCCAATTTACGAAACCCTATTTCCTAAACTTGAGGCCACCTTAAACACTATTTATATTTTTCATGGTATAAATTATATATTTGTATTTACCTTCAAATTAGAGAACATAAATATTCTCTTTAAAAACAAGAAACTTGAAGTAAAATTAGGTCATGTAGCTTTTCCTATTTTATTGCAATATTTAAATTTATTAATTCTTTATATTTAAATGGATAAATAATTATTGTATTGAAAAATTAATTATTTTGTAATTTTTAGGAGGAGAAACTAACTTTTACATTTATATATATAACCCTTTATTCTTGTACATCTCTCTCTTTCTTTCTCTATATATCACTATCTTTATTTCTATCTATATAACAAGAGTCAATTGGTAATTTAGCACTTAATTTTTATTTTTTTTGAAATTTCAAAAAAATCACAAGTCTTAAAAGAAAGTCTATTGGAGTCATAGCAGAGTAGCAACACAAACACTACAAAATTATTATCAACTCAACCAAAAACATCAAATTTTTTACCCCAATTAATTCTTTAGATGACTTCTATCCTTCACATGTGTTCTAATTACAATATTACAAAGATAATATTAAAATAAATATTATATAATCAAATTATTTAAAATATTAAATTTTATTTTTTTTGGTCGGTAATATTAGTATATTTTATTAATATAAAGAAATTCTTACATATATTTCTGCTATTTTAGCTTTCATTAGCAGCCCCCTTTACAATTTCAAATTTCCTTCCAACAACCCATCCCAAAAAGGACATTTATATCATTATAATTGACAGATATGACATCATTTGCGCATCAATTCTACCTGGTTTTTGCAAAAAACTCCATAGTCGCCTGAGTAAAATGATCAGACCTTCTTCTAGAGTCTTCGTGTATTTATCATAGCTACGCGGTAGTTTGGTGGGGAACTCGATGATCCTTCAAACTTCATTGATTTTGCACTGTGGGTTTTCTGCACTGAATTCCACAAAAAAAACCATATCCAAAAAGGCCCTTAATTTTATCACCTCCGTTCACCATTACCCTAGTTTGTGAATTTCATTATGTTTCTCAAAAACCATCTATTACCCCAAAAAACTTATGTTAGACCTCTGGTCTATATTTAAGGATTTTCTTTCTGCATTACCCTTCATTTTCGCCCGTGCAGAGTCCTCCCTCTCCTTGGAAAAAGGGTAGGAACTATCGGCCTTTGGTGGAGTGCATTGTAGTTATGGATGCCCTCCTTCAACATATTCCAAGCCGTTTTCCTATCCCACATGTAATTTTCCTTATCGACCCCCTCTGGCTACTGTAAAAAGGGAAGAATGCCCTTTGTTATTCCCTCCTCTTCATTTTCAAAGCATTCGGTGTAATTGAATGCCCATCCAGGGTCTGCCCACTCTAGTAGTTGATCAACATTGGGGATTAGGTCTGCCTCGAAGAGAGACTTCATTACTCTCTTCACTACCCTTTCATGTTCTCCTAATTCGAGCCCCCATGCCATTATCATCACTGTTATATCCACTTGCAACTTTCACCTATTTGGGCTTCATGGAAGAGCGGCCCAATGGTCAGTTGAAAAGCTTATATGACCTCTTGTGAAGGGAATTTTATCAGGAGCTTTACTTTGTGATCTTCCATAGGCCCATAGATGGCCTTTTGTTGTCGCTTAGTTGTGAATGTGAACCTAGGCTCCATTTCCACAATAGCTTCCTGTTGAAAATTGAGACCAGAGCTACGTTTGTCAAAACCACTTTGCAGAATGAGGTTTAAGGAATGGCGTCTTTGATTATATAAATGATTTCAAGTGATTTGAAATCAATTCAAAGCATCCTTTAGGACATTGGCATGCAGGTAGGTAGTAATTGCACACTTCACCACCCAAAAATAAGACATCCTCCGCCGCCAATTAATCATTACTTATGTTTTCATTTAATATGATGATGCCAACTTGCCTTTTGCATTATGCAAAGCAGATCTCAAACAAGATCTGCTTACAGTGGGGTCTTACCTTTACTAAAATCTTCATTTAACTATTGCATGCTTTTTCATTTTTTATTTATCTAATGAGGGCTCCTCTTCTATCCATATTTCAATTATCAGTGTGATATTTAGAGCCTGTTTGGAGAGCTTGTCTACTTCAGAGTTTCCTGCTCTCTTTACATGAATAACCTTGAATTCATCAAAGGTCTCTAGTATTTCTTTGATTGAATCGATGTATTTTTCTAGGTGCCATGCCCTTATAGCTAATTTGGATATTGCTTGCATTACAAGTAGTGAGTCTCCTTCTAAATACAATTTTTTTATGCCCTTATGTTGTGCAATTTGCAGTGCCAGTAATGCGGCTTGACATTTAGCCATATTATTTGTTCCATCATTGCATCTTTTAGCTGCCTTCAAAGTAGTCTCTCCTTTTGCCTTCCTAAAAATGACCCCAATGCCACTTTGTCCCGGGTTGTTTTTAGCTGCCCCATCAAAATTTTCTTTTATCCACCCTTCCTCCAGGGGCTGCAATTTTATATTCTCTACTTCCACTATCTTTCTTCTAGTCACTAAAGCTCCTACTGGAGAGCTAAACCTTACTCCTAGCCAATTCATTTGAGTCATCCTGTCTTCATTGGTGTATGGGATCTTTAAAAACTGTCTTTGTGTAGCTGAAACACTCACAACTTCCTCAATGGCATGTTGTAACCTATTCAGAAACCTATCTTGTGATTCCTTTTCACCTCTAAAGATCCTCCTATTTCTCTGTTTCCATATCTCCCATACTACCATGGATGGGGCTATCTTCCATATGTTTGACAGTGTTGATTTCCTTTTCTCCCTAGGCCAACCTGCAAAAACCTCAGAAATAGTGTTAGCTCGCGGACTCATCCATCTTAGTTTCTTTTGGACAAAGTTCCAAAAATTTAATGCAAAGTCACATTGTAACAACATGTGGTCTAAGGATTCCTCATTGTTTTCACAAAGTTCACATCGGGTGGGACCACTAAGACCTATTTTTTTCCTCCTTTCTCCAGTCAAAATGCTTCCCCTGTAAATAAGCCAAGCAAACACTCCTGCCTTTGGTAGGATATCTTGACTCCAACATAGATCTTTTGGTGGAAATTGTGGTTTAGTTGCATTTTCCAAAATTTTGTAACCTATCTTAACTGAATATTCCCCTGAGAGGGATCCACACCATCTTATTTTGTCCCTATTTGTAGTTAATGTAACCTCACTGCTGCTAAATATCTCCATCATTCTAGTCTTTTGCTTTGGGGGTATGTCTTCATCATCCAACCTTTTCCATCCCCATATTACACCCTCATTTGTCATTCTTACTTCCACATAGTCCTTTACCTTACTGCCCCAATGTGTTTGAAAGTAATTTTTAAAAAAGAGCATTTCTTGCTCATCCTGTAAGGCCTTATGTCCATCCCAGGAGTCCTCCCAGAAGAGAGTGAAATTTCCATCTTTGAGTTGCCATGTAATGTGTTCAGTAATGACTGGACGACATGCTATAATGAAGTTCCATATGGTAGAGCCATGGGGAGGGTCTTTGATAGTAAAAATTCTTGAGCAATCTGTTGAGTCTAGATATTTAGCTTGTAGGATTCTTGCCCAGAAAAATTTATTATTCCTATACATACTCCATATAAGTTTTGCACCCAAAGCTTTATTCATGATTTGGCAGTTTCAAATCCCTGCCCCTCCATGGACTTTTGGTTTATAGATTTTCTCTCAAGCAACCAAGCAGATTTTATCTTCCTCCTTAGTCCCACACCAAAAAAATCTTCTCATTTTTGAACTCAAAGTCTTCACCACCTTTTTGGGGATGTCCATGCACATCATTGAATAGACAAGCATAGCTAAGATTACTATTTGTAGCATCAAAATTTTGCCTGCAGATTATAGCCATCTACCCTTCCAACCATCCATCTTCTTTAGACACTTCTCTGTAAGGTTTTTCCAAAGGTCAGCTTTATTTCTCCCTTTGAAAAGGGGAATGCCTAGATATATGCCTGGTAGAAGTCCAACTTTCATTCCTAGAATGTTGTTGATTGTAGTTTGTAGGTGCATAGGAGTATTGAAGAAGAAAATCTCAGATTTTCTCCAGTTAATCATCTACTTTGAAGCCTTTCCATACATATCAAGGGTTTCTTTCATAATTATGGCTTCCTATTCTGAGGCCTCACCGCCCAAAAAAGTGTCATCCACAAATTGAATGTGTGATAGAGCCTCCACTCCTTCTGCAATCTGAATACCTTTCCATGTTCCATTTTCCCTTTTCTTTGTAATTAACCTCCCCAAGGCCTCCTCCATGATTATGAAGAGAAAAGGGGAGAAGGGATCCCCCTGTTTAACACCCTTATCTTGTGCAAAAAAACCTTGTGGACTTCCGTTTATCAACACTGAGAACCTTGGGGTCTCGATGCAGCTCTTCAACCAACTAATCCAATCTTGTCCAAAACCAAATCTGCCCAGTACTTCTAGTAAAAAATTCTTGTCTACTTCATCATAATCTTTTTTAATATCTAGTTTGATCATCATATTTGTACTTTTTGAGGATATAATTGATTGAATTGCCTCGTGTGCTATCACCACACCTTCAAAAATAGACCTACCAGGTAAGAATCCACTTTGTTCCTCTAAGATCACTGAGTTTAAAACTAGTTTAAGTTTATTTGCAATAATCTTAGCAATTATCTTGTAAATAGTATTGCACAAGGCTATTGGTCTGAAATCTTCAAAATTTTCTTGTGGTTCTCATTTTGGAATCAAAGCTATAAATGTGGTGTTTAGGTCTTTCATAATGAAACCTTCCTCTCAGGATTCCTCCACTACCTCCCAGATTTCCTATCCAAATATGTGCCATAACTTCTGAAAAAAGCATTGCAGGGAATCCATCAGGTCCTGGTGCCTTATCCCCTCCAAATCCCATTAGTGCCTTCTTAACCTCTTCCACTAAGACAGGGCCAAGTAGATACCTGTTTTGTTCTTCTAATACTACATTTAGGATAACCTCTATAAATATGTCATAAAGGTGGTTTTCTCTATTATTTGCCAATTTCTTTTTTGAGAAAAAAGTGATTGCCACCTCATTTATCAAATCTTTTTCCCTCACCTCCTCACCGTGTTCATTTTGAATGCTAAAAATCTTATTGTAGGCTCTTTGCTGTTTGAGAGAGTTGTGAAAGAATTTTGTATTGAGGTCTCCCTCCTTCAGCCATGTCTCTCACAATTTTTGCCTCCAAAAAAATTATTCCTTTTTCAATAGATCCCCTAATACATGTTGTAATATTTTTTCCTCTTCAAAATCAGCCTCCTCCATTCCTCTCTCAATCACTCTTAAACTTAAGGCTGTAAGTTTTTCCTCTACACTATGTTTTTCGACAAAGATATTTTTAAAATGTGTTATGTTCGATGTTTTTAACTGCTCCTTAAGAAATTGTAGTTTTTTGAAAAAAATAAAAGCTTTGTTACCTGGTCTCCTTGGGGCTTGTGACCACCATTCTTTGATCAAGCCACTGAAACCTTTGGCTGTAAACCACATTGCCTCAAATTTGAAGGGACACTTGTCAGGGGTTTCTTCATGTTGTACTCTCAAGCTTATTGGGAAATGATCCGAGCCTTAGAAAGGAAGGATCTCTACATCACATGACCAATTTGTGTCTGCCCAATTCCCCCCTATAAAAAATGATCAAGCTTCTCTTCAATATTCAGGATGTCTTCCCTTCTTTTTGTCCATGTAAATCCACCTTTTTTGAATGGAATTTTCATTAGTCCACAATCAGTAACAAAGGAGCTAAAGTCTCTTTGAATCTCATTTCTCCATCCTTTTCCTCCTTTTTAATCCTTCGATGTTAAGATAGCATTGAAATCCCCTCCTAATACTACCACCTCGCTATCCATATTCTCCAAGAGCCCTGTCAATGTGTCCCATAACATCCTTTTTAGCCCTCTATTGTTTGGTCCATAGATTTTAAAGAAGGATATGTAGCAATGGAGATGTTTCACATGCACTCTCATCCATTTCTAGTATTGATCCTATTGTATTACTATCACATCAATAGTTCCCTCATTCCAGAGAACACCAAGTCCTCCAGAAGCCCCTTACGCTCCCATCAATTCACACTTCCATCTTCCAAACTTCTGCTTGAAAATCTCACTATCTTCAATTTTTATTTTGGTTTCATGCAACAACACTAAATATGGTTTCATTTGATCAAGGAATTGCTTTATCAAATGAATCTTGTCAGGGGCATCGCAGCTCCTGACATTCCATGACAAGGTTTTCATGGCTCCCGGGAAATGGCATAGCCATTTCCCGATCTTAATTTGGATTGGTTTGCAACATTCCATGCTATCTTCAACTTCTCCCTTGTGGATTTTGCTCCTCTCTTCCCTTTCAAACCAGTGTTTGGTTTTTTTCGTGTTGACCCTCTTTTCTCTATAGACCTCTTTTCTAATATTCCCATGGATTCGAAGAGACCTAGGTTATTCATATAATTTTCCCCAAGTTGTTCATCAAATTATGATTCCCATTCTTCTGAGGTCTCCTCGTTTACCTTTTCCTCTTCTAGAGATTTATTCAAATTTCTAATTGGTGAGATTTCTATGTCCTTTAACTCTTTATGTATACTTCTGGTATCGAGGCTTGGACTAGAGGTTCCTTGATGAAGATTTGCATTCCTTCCTGCAGCTGGAGTTTTGAGGCATTCTGCTGGTTCCTTCATAGGAGGGCTCTGTCGGTCCATAGTGTCTTGAATGATTAAAACACTGACACCATCTATATCATCCACAAGGGTTTCCTCACTTTTCTTGTCATCTCTCTGCAGGTAGGGACACAAGGTTTCGAGGGATGGGGGCCTTTTCTCAGTTTCAGCTTCTTACCTGAGTTGTGAGAAAGGTGTGCACTTAACTACCTGAGTAGAAAGGCAACTTGTGGGTGTACATTTACTTCCCTATTCTCCTATAAGAGTCTCATCTAAAAATCTTCTAAATTCTTTCCTCCAGTGTGGTGATTCATTTTCCAAACGTGTAATAAATTGTTTGGCTATCTCAGGTTTTATTATTTCCTGATTTAGAGTCCTTTTTTCTAGTTCATCTAGAAGCACATCCGCTGCTAGTCCTTTTTCTTTCCTTTGGGGTTCAGTTTTCTCACCCGAGTTCACAATGACCTCTGCCTCTGAGTTCCAAAAGGAAAATATTTGCACCCAAACACCATTTTATGTGCTCAAAGTTATTATGTCTGAGATTGGTGTATTTTCCTGTAGATTAATCAGGATCCTTGCATGGATGGAGGAGTCCTTTTCATTGATCATTTCCTCCATTATGATAAAGGTTATGATACTGCTCCCTATTTTTTTGAGGGTGTCTTCACCCCAATATTCTGCTGGGAGGTTGTGCATGCTCAACTAGCCTAGATATTCTTTCACTTTCTCCTTTTGTGGGTTGAAATTTGGTTCCCAGTTTTTAAGATATAGGCCTCGCCCCTCAATCAGGTAAGGTCCATTTTAGAGGATCCACTCCTTATCTTCCTTTGTTGGGAAAGTCCCCATCTAGAAGCCATTAGTGAGGGTTTTGAGTCGGCATTCTTGCCCCCAAACTGTTTTGCTCCATGCTCTTATCTTAGTAACAAATGGCCATTGGCCTAACCATTTAAAGAAAAAAGCTTTTTCTTTCAAGGAAACACTAGGTTCCTTCCAATGAGCATCTAAAATTTTAAGGGTTGAAGTTATCTCATACCTTATATTGTCCATAGGGGGTTTTCTTTGCTCCATTGTGTTTCTTGCTTCTCCCGTAGCAGTGGGTTCTCTTGGTTTGTAGAACTTGTGCGCTATATGTCTGAAGTCAAAGTTTTTCCCAATCTGCATATAATATTGTGCCTGCGTGTTTCTATGACCCATATTCTCCCTTCTCCTTCCATTCCAACTCGATTTTGGATGCCATTGAAAGTTGAAATTCTCCATCCATGGGCCAAGGGTTTGAGCATTTGTTTGGAACTTTGATTGAGAGCGTCAGTTGAGGGTCATGTTTTCCCATATTGTTCCTGATAGGAGAAACCTCCATGTTTCTTGAAAAGCCTCCTTCCATGTTGGTTTGTTGCCTCTGCATGCTGAGTTGCAGGTAGTCGTTGCCTCCAGTGTTCTTCCCGCCCGTCGCGCTCTATTTTTCTTTAGAATATTAAATATTATTACTATTAAATTTTAATGTATAATTTAATTTTATAATATAGTTTAATATTCTATATAAATATAACCTCTATAATGTTATGTTAAGCATATCTTTAAATAAATTAATATACATAAATATATATAATAATAGTTAATCATAATAATTTTTTATAATAAATTATATATATAATTAAATAATAAATAAATATACATATTAATTATTTGATATTAAATTATTTCTTCATCTTGTATTAAATATTAATAACATTTTAAAACAACATATTCTATGTTGTTCTTAGACTAAAACTAATCAAATTGGCATATGTAAAATTTGTAATTATAGATTACAATCAAATGTAATGAATAATATGCATAGTGCGATTCATTGACATATTAAAGGTTTGTTAACATGGAACATGATCACATATAACGTACCACACATTCTTTAAATTTGCAAAAAATAATCACAATCAAATGTAAACCATAATTAACATATTACAATTCACTTCACATGCTTAAAATTTGTAATTGTAAATTGTAGTCAGATTTAATGCATAACAGAGAGAGAGAGAGAGAGAGAGAGAGAGAGAGAGAGAGAGAGAGAGAGAGAGAGAGAGGGG
>MU223947.1:211891-229143 GCA_018584345.1 Thuja plicata
TATTTTTTGTATGCATGGTATGTGGCTGCAATATCATTGTTAAAGTAGTTAACGAATCTGAAATTGTAAGGATTTAAAAGAATTTGCACAATACTTTCCTATAGAGATTAGTGTAGGAAGCTGTTTCCTCACCTGAGTTTCCTTACAAAAGCTAGAGGGTCCTTATCAAAGGTTACGAGCTCGACCTGGCAGACTTCTCTTAGGGAGGGTTAAGAATTCCTAAGGTATGCGCTAGATAGAGGACGACGACAAGAATAACCAAAGGGCCAATTTAGAATGAGATCATTCAAAGCTAGAGGGTCCTTATCAAAGGTTATGAGACCAACCTGGCAGAATTCTCTTAGGGAAGGTTAAGAATTGGGTAGATAACTAGTTAGATGCTTAAACTATGTTTATATGTTTATAATTTGTTTTCCTCTAACATCTCTTTTGCAGGTGCACTCTAAAAAGATCACTCAATTTGGACTAGATATTGTCCTTCCTAGAAACCTTAGAGGAAACACTCTAGAGAAGATGATGGAATAACCATGGACTACTTTAGATTGATTTTATCACTCAAAGCAAGCAGGTTCTTTAAGGATTGTGAAACTTGATTTTTCAGATTTACCCTAAGGGTTGAATAGATGACATTTCTTTTATAAATGTCAAGATTCCAAAAGGGAATCTAGTGATCAACCATTATTGGTGAATGTTTAAATTCCTAGAAAAGGAATCAAGGTAGAGATCCAATATCTCTTAAGACCACTCATCAAGGATCAAAGACACTTCTAACAAAGCGAAGAGAAGTGCAACAATAAATACAATAATTTTAATTAAGATTTTTAATTGAAAATTATAATAAAATATTTTCAAATTTGATATGATCGTTCTAATCTTAAGCTGAAATTGTTATTCCAAGACTAAATAATGGTGCATCAAATGTATCATAATGAGAAGATATCTAAATTGGAATTGCTTGAGGACAAGCAATTTTGGGAAGGGCAGACTGTCATGAGAGAAATTTTAGACAAGTTTATCTCCATTTCATATTCAGATACTCATGATATCTTGCAGGAGGATTCAATCAACCGATCAAAGACTTTGAAGACTAGTGAGGAATCTAAGAGTAGAAATGATATGGGAGATATTGCGTTATCTGGAAATGAATTGCATCATTGAATTCAGAAGGGGAAGAACAACCCTATGGTGAACACCAATGCATTTAGATTAAACCACCATGATCGCCTGGTGCATTTCCTATCAAGTTTTGGGGATCTAAAAATACAAAGACTCAGATAGTCAAAATATATGGATCAATATTTCTTCATAAAGACAAATCTTTAAAGAGTACAACACACGACACTGAAAATGTTATACATACAATGAGAGCTCATTCATTTCTAAATCAGTGCACCAGTTTGGGAGGGTTGAGCAGCTATGCCAGAAACACACATATCCTCATAGCAAATTCCATTAGAATTCATCGCTATGATATTGAATTATTCATTGTTAACAACTTCTTTGCAGCCTAATACATATTGTGATATCCAATATCACACATAATGATCCAGTGTAGAGTGCCAACATACATTGTTAAGTAGGGGAGGTCAAGTTGAAAGATCATAAATTATATTGAAAGGACGTATAGCTCAAAAAAATCAATCATCAGACTAGACAACATTTTAGACATAACATCAGAGTAGCTAAGATAACACAAATCAGAGACAATGCTAATCAATTTAATGACAAAATTCATAAGAAGGTTATAACACATTCAAAAGGGACAAGAACTAGGACCAACAATAATCAATTTTAACTATAGACTCATAAGAGAGAAATCACTCTAGTAGGGATTGCATTTTTAATCCATGGGATCCATAAAGAATCAATTCAACATTACATCCAAACTCTGGAAGCTCTCAATCATTTGGTATTGTCATTAGAAATATCATTATCAATCCATTAGGTTGAATTATCAAACATTGGACATTATTAAGTTACCTCATAGAAGAGTCAACATATTGATTTCAGAACTGAGAATTATATCATAAGTATTGTTGGGCCATATAGTTCTTGTATAACATCGAGACAACATACAATTGCATTGACCATTCTTTCCTTTATCTCATTCATTAAATAAGGATATTGATATGACAATCTAGACACTCATTTGTGCCAATTAAAAGAGTTACAGGTAATTGAAAATATAAGGAACCCTTCCCAAAACCTAAGGAATTTTTGAAAGGACATTACAAAATAATATTATATTTCATAATTTCACTTGTTGAAAAGGATTAATCTTAAAAACTTTGATTAAAAAATAAATATATGGTTTCATAATGTTATATATTGTAATCTTATGTAGGACTAGAGGGAAAACGTTTACATAGGAACAAGAATTAAGTGGGAAATAAGAATGTTGATGGCTTAGTTAAGGACTAGCTAACATCATTTTAGTTGTAGGCCTAATGGATATACAACATCTAAGAAGTGAGAAATGGGAACATGCCTAGTGTAAAAAGACAATGGTAGAGATAGAATGACACTATTTTATGAAATGCTCAACTTACAAAAATACTCATGTCAACTAGGAAGACCACCTAAAAACAAACAATTTAAATATCTTATTTAAAAATAACAAATAAATGAATACAAAATTATAAACATTTTTATCAACATCTACAATTAAAAATATTATGACAATGAAAAAAATTTATTACTTTAATAAATTTTTAAATAACATTTAAATTTCAAATTGAATTTACTACTCATTTATATTACTTTTTTTCCAAATTAAGATTTTTCATTTCAGTTCATTTCATTATCAGAATTTGGACACTTGAAATCTTATGTGCGCCTTTGGACACTTGAAATCTTATGTGCGCCTCCCCAACTTCAATAGTCCAGGGAAAGCCTGAAACTCGGGTATTTCAAGTAAGCGAAAAAGATGAGGAAAGAATTTTTTCATGGCACCTCCCTTTTTTCACTTACTCAAAATTAAGTGTGTCAATATACATGTTGAGCCATGGGGATTCTGCCCGTCCTTAACAGTGCCCAAACGGGTTACATCAGGACATTGATGCCAGGTACACTTCCACGCTGTTACATCTCGATTGTAGGAAAACACCATTTTACCTACGATAGTATGGAGGTTTCACATTGTCGTAGTACCCAATGTATTGGTATGGAATCAGTTTTGGAACTATTTCGGCAACAGAGATGCATCTCGTCCTGAATGATTGGATTTTATTCACTAAATAATCGAGTTTAATGCAAAGTGGTTTTATCCGTGATATTGACGGTAATAGAAATTTCCATGAAAATAATTTTAGGGACAACTTAGCTTTTGATGGGTAAACAGGGTTTCGTTTTGTAGAATAAGCATTGACTAAAGTTGTTGTGAAGTTCCTCATGAATATTGTCTGCCAAAGACGTCAGTGACGCATTTGCAAAGTTACATATGAGATTATCATTCGTGTAGCAAAATACCACAAATGCATTTATAAAATTACGCATTGTATGAGAGTATGCGTAGTATGGATCGTTTGCTTGAATTTAACTCTATTGTTGGAGACTTCAATTTTTGACAGGCCTTATTAGTTAAACACAATTCTAGATAAAACCATTTGACATTTTTCTCATCAATGTTTTGGTTCTCACTTCATGACTCATCACCACATTGGTGATCTTTAACCTTTTCTGCTTGCAACACTGCCTCACTTTATCTTTACTTTTTTTCTTTAATTCTTAAGTTCATGCATTAGACATTATGGTACGTCGTGCTTCTGCCTAAGATGCATGTTGGCTATCGAGTATTATGGTACGTCGTGCTTCTGCCTAAGATGCATGTTGGCTATCGAGTATTATGGTGGTATTCGGGAAAATGTTATCCAAATCTTCCCTCTGACAGCTTCAGATGAAGAATAAGTTTTTAACGTCTTGTTTAATTGTTTTGGTTTCATAAGATTTGATGAACTGGATTAATGTTTGCAAATATTTTTTGTAATTCATCCTGATGCAGATAAGGCCTCTGCCCTGCAAAAAGTTTTAACAAGATTGCATAGAACAAAAAGAAAGATTAACAGACAGTCTTGCAGAACTCAGAAAATTCACTGGTATCATTCATTTCATCATCTTAACAGTACCAAAATTATTACAGAGAGACAAAAGCTGAGACTCAATCTTCATCAGCTCCTTCCCGTAGCTCCTAGCTCATTCTCAGTGAATGGTTGCCTGATTCAGCGATCTGTTCAGAACGGCTTGTTATGAGATTGTAGCATGAAAACCAAACTACCACCAACACACTGACAAACAAAAACCACCAAAAATAGGACTGTCGCCTCAGGAAACAAAGACACTGACAGATACAAACCAAAAACAGGGAACCCAAAAATAAAGATAACGCCTACCTGCAGGATCTGAGTTAGCATTGGGAATCTTTGGTTACATTATCCTCCCCATGTTTGAAAATTTCGGAACCTCCTGGTTCAAAAGAACCGGACAACATTGCCACCAACATGAGGGACCAAGACTATCAGTGTCTCTTGGGATTCCTTGACACAAATTTGAGTCATTACCAAAATTTCCAACCCCAGTCTTCTTGGAGTGAGGTACCCAGTGTTGATTCCACCATTTGGTTGGGTCAATAAAACTATGCAAAGTCTTCAATGTTAATAGACGTCAAATCTTTTCCTTCATTCCAATCACACTTCACATCACTTCTCTCATACTGAGTTAGGGTGTTGCTTTTAACCAAATTTTTTATCACTTCAATGGAAGATATTTACGCTGAAGGCGTTACTTATATGGAATGCAGAACCTGAAATTTAACATCAACGATTCTTAGTTGTGTAAAAGCAATGACGACCATAGAATATATCACAGCCGTCCATTTTCTTCCATGCGATTGGCTCCTTTTTTTTTTTCTCGTTTTGGCTGACTGTTTCATGTTACGCCTATTTTATGGGGTAAATGATTGGCTGACTTCCCAGATCAACGAATTATAGCTACTTAGAACAATGCAAGATGATGGAGTTGATTTCCACCGTTGTCTTTCATTTCTGCATCACTGTTCATGTCATTAATGTCGTTCTCCTGCAGTCAATTGCATGACGTGAGCCTTCAAGAATGAAGCAACGGGCCATCAAGCTTTGCAGATTCCGTCCATCATGGGCCAAATTCATTATGTAATGTCCCCCTTAAGGTATACCTTAATTTAATCCTCAAGATTTGCCCCGTACTTTCTATGAATTTATATTGTATCTCCACCTCCAGAAAAGGCATATTTGTTCACCTTGCTCTTGATCTCCTTGGGCAAATCAGTAATATAAATTGTTGTGCAAGAATCACTTGCAGACATCTTTCCACTCTCACCCTTTTTTTGCTAACAATGATTCCAAGTTGACATTCACGGAATGAGTTGTTGGACGTGACTCCAAACTGTCACTAAGTATAGTCTTCAATGTAATGTTGTGTGCACATATATGAGAATGAAAGGTCTCTTCTCCTTAGAAGCCGCAATGCTATCTAGATTAGGAATTGTTCTCACATTCAAGCTATTCACCACTGATATTCTACATCCACTATATAGCAGGAGGCCGGACTTTCTCCGATATTGTTGTATTTGAATCTGTGCCCAACTCACTGCGATGAAATCTCCCGATATTGATGCTCTATTCTAGTGATTGCCAATATTGGTTTTACCCGTTCCTCTGGATTGCTAAACAATCTATAGTTTTCACCAATCTGCAGTATCTTCAACTTATGAATCTACCAAGCACCTCCCAAGACTGATAAATATTTGTCCTTAGCTTTATTAGTTGTCGATAGTTTGTCTGTCAATGCTTGTGAAGAGCAAGCAATATGATGTTAACCATCGCCAGGGTGCAATGACTTGGTGATATCGATTCTTGCTTTTCTAACCTTCTGCTGAATACAAAGTCAAGTTGCTTACTGTTAATTCCACACCTCTCAAATATTGGGCTACTTCCCACGACACTTTCAATGCTTGTTTGATGAACGTCGGTGTTATAGACTCCCCGTCTTCAATGATTGCTCTGCTCAATAATGCCACAATCGTTCTTTGGAAGAATTACTTTATGTAAGCACAGATGAAGCTCTCGACGATTTGTGAGATATAAATGTTGTAAGTGTTACCATCAATATTGATAGTATATCCAATATGTGTATATTGCATTAATAGATATGTTCGACGATGCCCCAATGAATGAATTTGATATCTCATGTTGAAGGGTTGTAAGTTGTAACCCTTAAAACTCTAAGGGTCATGTCTTGAATGTATCATGCTTATCTTTTGTTTAGAGGTTGCCTCTTAATAAATCGATATAAATCGATAGTCTTATTAAAGTTAAGCAGTTTTGATACGTCGATATCATTCAAGGGAGCACTACCTTATAATATTATTCTTGTTGAGTTTTGTAATAGTTTTGGATGTCTTTGACAATGGTGAGTTTCCATCATGTTGGTTGATCATTTTTGCTTATGCACAGTTGTGATCGTTGCCTTCAATAGGTTGCTACCAATTCCGTCACAAGTGGGAGAAATGAGTTGTTACATTAAATCTTGGGTTGACTCTTTGTTTCTACGTATTCGAACCTGGCCGAATTTTGCTTCAGGAAATCACGCCAGACGATGTCGTCCCGAGGGGTGCCCCATCAAACATGATCAAGCAAATGGAAGAAATATCATAGTCTACAACCAATTGCTTTTTTGTGATTTTCAGAATAATGGGAGGAGCAAATGACACCACAATGACCTTATACCTCTAGATGAGCTCAAGCAACGATACAATGTTGAATTTCTGCATGATCAAAATGGCGGTGCCCACTCAGAGCGCATAGAGGAGCACTGAATTGAGAGAATAGATATGAAACAAGGAAAGAACACAGAGAATGACATCCTCAGAATGGAAATTCAGTTTGAGATTTTCCCCATTGACTTGCTGAACAACACTGGAAAGGAAGGCCCTTGTGGGTGAGCATAATGCCCTTGGGAAGACCAGTAGTACCAGAGGAGTAAGGCCGAGCAACGACATAATCAAGATGAATATCCACATTACGAGTAAAGTAATTTGTTGGTATCTTTGAAGTCCGAGAAAATATTTCTTCGTGATAACTTATAAACTACACCTTGTACAGGCCCAAATCTATAGTCTAGGAGGTAAATTATGACTACAAAATAAAGAAATATCGAATTTAACGCAAAGAGAAAGGATTTAGGGCTAATAGAGCAAATGCATGGAAATTGCACTGAGAGGACTTAATTTATATATATAACCCTTTCATCTTTATATATTTCTTCAGAATTGATCTTCAATATATCTTCGGCGTACCCATTGCACACCAAGGTGCGATTGCTAGTTTATGATCATGCTTATATCTCCACAATTCACTATTCCCTTCAACCCCCTTACAATCAACCGAAACTTCAACAACTACCTTTTGAGGTTCACCTATGATCTTGTCATTTGAACCTTGACGTAGCTCCACATCAAATTTTGATTGTATCTTCCTCTTCAAACTGTATTTCTCTTTTGCTTCTAAATTTTCCTTCAACTTCTTCCTTGGCTGATCTAGAATTCCATTTTTCTCTTCAAGTTCAAATCTAGTTTTTGCTAGAAGAGATAAAGATACCATTTCAAATGCTCCTTCCTTTTTCCATGGTTTTTAGATGGTTTTCTTTCCTTCATTCTGAACCTCATAGTTATTCTCTCTATGTCAATGGATTACATTCCAATCACATTGCCAAGGCCTACCCAACAACAAATGACATATACCCATCAGTACCATATCACAGAGCACTTAATCTTTATATGGACCAATTTTGAAAGCAACAAGACAAGACTTATCCACAAGCACACTATGATTCTTATATAACCCAAGAAATCTTGTAAGGGTTAGCTTTTGGAATGCAAGCAAACTGTAATTTATCAACCATTTCTATAATCACTTGATTGCCAGTTGATCCTCCATCTATGATCACCTTACGCACCATGTCCTTACATTTGCATTTTGTTCGAAAGGCACAAGCACACTATGATTCTTATATAACCAAGAAATCTTGTAAGGGTTAGCTTTTGGAATGCAAGCAAACTGTAATTTATCAACCATTTCTATAATCACTTGATTGTTAGTAGATCCTCCATCTATGATCACCTTACACACCATGTCCTTACATTTGCATTTTGTTCGAAAGGTACTCTTCCTCTTCCAATCAGCTTTAGGGGGTTCTTTGTCCCTAGATATTAAGGTTCTTCTTAACATCAGATTTTCTTTCGACTCAGCTTCAGCTTCTTCTAACCAGGGTTTTTCTTCATCTTGGACTACCATCACCCTTTTGGGGTTTTGCAGGCAGTTTATGGCCTTGTGGGCTTCATTAAAAATAAAGCACTTCAAGGGCTTCCCATCTCTTGAAGGTGGCTGTCCTCTACCTCTACCTCTGAAACCTCCCCTACCTCTAAAGTGAACCTTCACATTCTTCTCTTCAGCTGGCTCTTCCCTCATGATAGGTTCTACAGAGATCTCTTTCCCTTTATTTTTATAGCTATCACCCCTCTACTCACTATTTTGTTTTTTCCAGTTTAGTTTCTCCTCAAACTTTAATGCATATTGATATGCTTCATCTAGAGTAGGAAATTTCAGCAATGCAAGCTCATTTTGAAGTTGAAATTTGAGCCCATTCACATATCAGGCTGCCGCTTGTCCTCACTTTCTTGTATATTCCTTTGAATTCAAAGCCTGATAAATTGTTTGGTATAAGTCTGCACTGACTGATCCATTTGTTTTAAATTCTGAAATTCTTTAAACAATTTTTGTTGGTTGTCTGAGGGCAAAATTGAGCTTTCAGATGTTTCACCATCTTTTTTTATGGTAGGCAAGTGTTGCCAGGGGGCAGCTCCCTTTATTAAAACAATTCGTAAAAGTTACAGAACCACATGCTGAATAAACATCATGCCATCTGCAAATTTGGATCCTATATATTTGGGCATGGTAGAATAGATCCACATTAATGCTCAAATGAGCCCCAAAAGCCTCAAGATTCCTACTCTCTAACCTTTCCTATAAAGCTTTAGAGCCTGCTCTGTAGTCTGCTTTCTGTTTACAATGCTTGCATCAAATATTCTGACAATGGAACCCTCCTAAGGCAACAATGCAATGGACATAATGGTCTCCTTAACCGAGCCTTTGTTGTCTCTGGTGATCAGGCAGTGAACGAATATTGTCCCCTATAACGTCGATCCCATGATCTAGATGACATTTGAGAAGAGAGCTTCATAGACATGTCCATCATGGGCATGGCCATTCCACCATGATGAGGCTCTGCAACCTTGATGATAGTCCCTTGGATGATCTCTTTGGCCAAATGGAAGAGCTTGCCGACTTGTTGCTCCATCGATTCCACAATGCATTTGTAGTGGACCCCCAAAGAGCTTAACCTGACCATTGTCTTTGGTTGCCATCTCCCAGCTTAGCTGGAATTTAAATTGCAACAAGAAAAGACAAGATAGGTAGGAAATCCAGATGAAGATAACCATTGACAGAGAGGAGCTGCCACAATAGAAGGGGAGATTAAATCATGTGTATGAATGAAAGACAAGACTGATGGGAGGGTAAGAGTGGACAGGAAAATCTCCTCCATCAGTCTTGGGGAAAGTGGACAAAGTGGTCAAGAAAGGGCTTCTTGAAGATCCATGGTCCCACTATAAGATTTGGCCTAGACCATTCTAGTTCATGCAGCCAAATGAGACACAATCCATCCCAACAACATTGAATTTTACTAGGAGGTCGACAACAATGTTGGATTCCCTGTACACATGGGATATTGTGGTGTCCTCCAAGTGAGCAAGCTTGTCTTGAACCACATCGATCTAGCCTTGTAGAGTTCAACTATTAATTTTCCTACGTTTGATGTCCTCGATGGCAATTAATAGGTCTCCTTTGATATGGACCTGCTTAATCCCTTTCATGATACATAGGTCAAGGCCAACTACAATGGCCACCAACTTTGCCTCATTATTTGTATTGCATTCTGTTGGCTAAAATTTTTGTAAGTCACTATGACTACAACTTACAACACTGTGGATAGTTTGCAACCGACAGTTTTTAAGGATCAATTGTAAAACAATGGTTTCAACCACAGCATGTGAGACACAGTCTCTCCTACTTCTCAGGGTAGGCTCCCCCCTCTTATTGCTACTAGAATCAACAAAACACTTAACTACTTATTTACACTAAGCTGGATCAGGGCGGGACACTCATCCTATTCTCTTATTTCAGAATTGATGTTACTATTACAATACAATCTTAAAACAATAGTGTATTTCACTTACAAAGCATTTGTTAGAGCAATAATTCTGATAAACAAAAGATTAGACATAAGAATAATCTTCAGCGTACCAGCACTTTATGTAACCAAGAAGCTCATGAAAGCTCAAAGTCTTTCCATGACTCCTTATGAGATTTTGAGAACAAGAATGAAATGCATGTGCAACTCAAAGTCTCCGACACGTATTTCACCTTGCATGCA
The DNA here is from genome assembly GCA_018584345.1 of Thuja plicata. NCBI lineage: Eukaryota > Viridiplantae > Streptophyta > Pinopsida > Cupressales > Cupressaceae > Thuja > Thuja plicata. The sequence goes on from MU223947.1 coordinate 222,416, forward strand.
CAAACGAAGAGAACGAATCAGCACAAAGTCTGCAAGCTATTCTCTTGCTTGAGCGTCCTATGTTAATCTCAGATTTGATATGCAGCCCAAAGTCTCCAAGATCAAACCTCAAATCAAATTATAACTCTGAACCCAATATGTAGCTCAAAGTCTGCAAGATTGAATCCAAATCCCTCTTGAACAAAGCACTAAAACTCACTATCAACTCAAGAAAATGTCGTCAACGGTTTGTATTGGCACAAAGTCTCAAAACAACCTACCTCTTTTATTGAAAGCAATTCAATTTACATCTAAGCTCAAAGTCTTAGAGTGCATATACAAATTGGCAAAGTTTTCTTGCATTGCCAAAGACAATGAGCACCTGCCTTTATTTATAGGTGAGGGGCTGAGAAAAAGGTGGAGAAAGAAGGGGAAATCCTTAACTACCTTTGACTTATTCAAGACTACAAAGCCTAATGCACTTGTAGTTTGATTACATGTTACAACTTTGCACGTGATACTATCACATGCAATTACAACTTGTTACCCAATTACATGTAATTTGTCAATAAAACTACACCTACTTATAAAACATGTGAAAATGACTAAGTGTCTGACAAGACACAACTTCTACTACATCATCCTTTGTCGGTGTTCATTCTGCTACGGGATGCTCCATGATTGATGTGTTCAGGCTTGGTGGAAGCATCTTGAACCAGAATAGGAACCCGCATCCTTGATTGTTCTGCATCATAATTACATCTTTCTTTCCAATGCCATTTCAGTCTTGAAAGCATTCTATGCTCTCAATCATTTTCACTTTTTCGCCTCCTTGCACAAGCATATATAGATAAGTGGGAAGACTTTTCTTTTGTAAGGAGGGTTTTTAAGTCCCATTACAAGTCATTTTGGAAAGTATTTGCCACCTACAAACAGGTTTTTGAAGCCCATTTGCAGCTTTGAAAAAGAGTCAAAAAGTGCTTAGACAATGCTTGTAGGTGGGCCTTTTAGCTCGCATTACATAACGGGGAGAAAACCTTTGCCTTTTGAGGCAAGACAAGTTTATGAATGGGATTTTTAATCCCGATTGCAAATGAGTGTTTGGATCTTTTTTTCATTGCAATATGCATCATTCAGGAAAGAACTTGTATTACAGTTGCAATTCAATATACAAGGGGAAGTACTTGCATTGTTTTGAAAACCAATGCTCTCATTCAAAGACTACAAATCTCTGAAAGACAAATCTCCCAAATCTTGATAACTTGGGATCTAGGAAAGACCTCCAATTTGCAGCTATATAAGCAACCAAGATTGACCAAATCTTCTCAAGAATGAAGGCAAAATTCAGTCCTCTACAAACCTCTAACAAATGGCCATGGATGAGAGCCAAAAGGCAAGAAGATATGAAGTCAAAGATCCATTCAAACGTGCATCATGCCGATTTTTGATGCTATTGCAAGTGCAGATGTAATGATGGAGAAAAACGGCGCCCTAGAGGAGAAAAACATAGTTGGAAATGATGAATACAAGCCACAAATCACTTGTGTTTTCCCTTGGTCAGACTTTAGACTTGCTGTAGCATATGAAACACTTTTTCTCTAGACGGGCTTTAGAGGAGACACAACAACTTTAAAACGAGTTGCACAATAAAAAACCAGTCATAATAGCACTAGACGGACTTTTAATGAGGCACTACAAGCATTCAAATTCATGAAATGATTAATGACGGGCTTTCCGTAAGAGATTGCATCCAAATCACCATTAGAAATGACGTTTTTGAAGAAAAAGGGGCTTTAGAGGAGCCCTTACATCTCACACAAACATATCATATAAACTTTTCAATATGTAAAAGCTTTCAAAATCGTTGCCTAAGCTTTACAACGGGCTTTAGGGAAGATAAAACATATTTTTAAAAGAGATCATAAACAGCAACAGGCTTTAGGATAAAACTTTCATGCCTTGCGTAACCTACAAAGACCAAACCGGGCTTTATAAAAGCCTAAACATGAATCATTTAACCCAAATGCTACATATAGAATATGTAATGTCTAAGAAAATTGCTGCCTTGCATTATATCAGTCTTTGAAAACATTAAAATATCATATATGAGCAGCGACGGGCTTTTTGATGCTCAAGGCAAGTTTGAAATGCTTGTGAACGATTAACAAATATGTCAAAATGGTTTTATAAAACATTTAAAACTTATAACGGACTTTAAGGATGCAATACATGCTAAAATCGCCACCATTAATGATTAGTGATCAAAACATATTTATTCAAACTAACATTTGTAAGTGAACTTAAAAAGTCCACCTATAAACATAAGTTTAAATACATCTCTTTTAAAAATGTGTTTCTCTAGTGCATTTACACGCATTCAAACTTTCTAAAGATAAAACATTTAATGATGCTTAAAAAGCCCACTTATGAGAGATTTTAAACAAGGAATAAAGATATGCAGTCGGGCTTAAAAACCCCTCCTGCAGTACGCTTAATTCCTCAATTACTCTCAAAATACTACTCCGATTGAGGCCTAAGATAGCTCGAAACGAGTGGAATTGAAAATGCCGCAATCCTAGGGTGAAAACAAAACCAAAAACAAACCAAACAACTAAGAAATCGCCTTGGAGAGTTCAAACTACGAAATTTTCCATAGGGTTGTGCAATTTTGCGAATACAAAATTGAGGACAACAATTGGCTCTGACTGGGGAACGTAGCTCGTTTGTTCTTAGAAACAACGAGGAATGTAGAATCCAGAATCTCCAAGTGCCTTAGTATCCATTGGGCTATAGAGTCGAGCATCAAAGACACAAAACGAGAAAAAGGATAACGCGAATGACGCAAAGCAAAAAAAATAAATTTGTGCAAACGCGCTTAGGCCCCGTTTGTTTGGGGAATTGGAATTTGCCTCAAAACCTTATTATCGCAAAAATCAGGTTTTGAAATCCCGGTTTTGCATCTTAGGGAATTGGAATTTGCCTCAAAACCTTATTATCGCAAAATCAGGATATGATTTCTAATTCCACCTATTCAGTGGGAAGATGATGCCACTCATTTTGGTGTCTAAACCTGGTTTTGCTTGACGAATCCAGAATTGCAATTTAGAGAAACAAACGTTGGATTTCGCGAAAATGGGAAGTGTCACTCCCAATTCCACCCCAATTCCGCCAAACAAACGGGGCCTTATTGAGAACAAAGAAAACCTACCTAATTAAAACTAGCCGACAATGCAACTTTTTAGATCAAACCATTTACTGGCTCAGCAAAATAGCTACCTTTTTTTCAGCAGCTTGCAGTACCTTGCATGTTCACAGGCAACTTTGTAACCATGAAACACGAACAACTGGAGTAATGATGTCAATGCCTGATGCAACACCTCCTGGAAGAGATGAACAAATTCACCTTTTTGAGATGAATCATATGTACTGCTGCCCCAAAGTAGGTCTATGAATTCATACTGCTCCTGCTGAATTGGAAATGCCTGTTTAGCCTCTGCTTCAGTTGTATCTTCATGCTCAGGTACAAGTGAAACTACAAAATTTCCACAATGGGCCTCCAACTGAGCAAGATGTCTTATGGGACATCCCCTTGATCGAACAAAGACTGATCTTTCCTTGCCAGCTACAACTTGCTTGACTAGTTCATCAATTACTAGCACCTCAGGTTGATTGTGAAGACTGACTGCACTGCATACCTCAGCGTGCTGCTCACAAACTTCAGTCTCGGAAGAAACTAAATTATTTATGAGAAGACCATCAAGCTCTAGGGTAGGACATTCATGCAACACTCGTTCAAGTTCATGACCTTGATATGAAGATGCATTATTTTCAACTTGACTGGGACCTTTATGCATGTCCATCTTTTCACGTCTTATGACATGATTGTCATCATTCACTTGAATATCAAAAGAATGATTTTCATCATTGGCTTTCTGAGATTACGTGAACCAAAAATAAGAGTCACCAGCTATGTTTGCTTCCTTTTCCTGAAAGAGAATAGGATCACTTGATTCAGGATGCTTCACTGGTGCCTCAATAACAAGCTTCTTTGGTGATGAAACTAACTTTTGTTGATTCCCACCCACCGAACTACAAGCAACAATTGGAAGAGGCTTCATTTGTACATCCTCGTGAGGAACGAAGAACATACCTTGAGCTATTTTCTTTTTGAGGGCAAGCAACTCATTTGCCAGCCTCTGCACCGCAAGATCCGTTCTTATAATGGAAGAAAATGAATCTAAAGAAAGAGGACTTTCATCGAACCCACTTGCTTCAATTCTTATCTGCCCGGCAAGAATGAGATCATCTTCAATTTCAATTGCCAAAGTCTGTACTACCGCAAGAGTGGCTGGGGTTGCTCTTCTTAATAGAAAATTGACTTCAGGAATTTGAGCGTTGACAAAGAAACACTTCAAATTTGCAACTGTAGGTTTAGCAACAACTGGAATTCTTCGTATCAACTTGTTGAAATGAGCAACAAATTCACACATAGGCACGTGAGACACCTTCGACTGAGTGAGTTGGGCCAATAGGGTATGAGCATCTTCATGTGGTTTGAACCTTTCTTCAAATTTGGCTATGAGAGTAGCCCAACTTGTGATGGTCTGTGGTGCAACAACTACACCTTGGAGAGTTTCCACGAACAACCTTATAGACACATCCTCATGTTCAACACCATGAAAACTGCATGCGATGTAAAAAGCAGCAATATGTTCATCAGGATGTTGTCTATTACCGAAGAACTTGGGAAAATTCTTCCGCGAGCCATCAGGAAGAGCATGTAGAGGTAGAGCCAAATTCAATAGACCAAAAGCATTTCCCCAAGGACCTTGGGCAGTCATTTACGTGTCCTTGGTAAAAGCTTGAAAAAAAAGCAAGAAACAAAAACAATGAATAGGACACGGGTATACTTCAAACAAAAGCACGAGGTTTTCGAATGCGCATCGTGTCCCCAATATAGTCGCCAAAAACTGTTGGCTAAATTTTTTGTAAGTCACTATGACTACAACTTACAACATTGTGGATAGTTTGCAACCAACAATTTTCAAGGATCAATTGCAAAACAATGGTTCCAGCCACAACATGTGAGCCATTCCTACTAGAATCAACAAAACACTTAACTACTTATTTACACTAAGCTGGATTAGGGCGGGACACTAATCCTATTCTCTTATTTCAGATTAGATGTTACTATTACAATACAATCTTAAAATAACAGTGTATTTCACTTACAAAGCATCTGTTGGAGCAATAATTCCGATAAACAGAATACTTTATGTAACCAAGAAGCCCATGAAAGCTCAAAGTCTTTCCATGGCTCCTTATGAGATTTTGAGAACAAGAATGAAACACATGTGCAACTCAAAGTCTCTGACATGTATTTCACCTTGCATGCACAAACGAAGAAAATGAATCAGCACAAAGTCTGCAAGCTATTCTTTTGCTTGAGCGTCCTATGTTAATCTTAGATTTGATATGCAACCAAAAGTCTCCAAGATCAAACCTCAAGTCAAATTATAACTTTGAACCCAATATGCAGCTCAAAGTCTGCAAGATTGAATCCAAATCCCTCTTGAACAAAGCACTAAAACTCACTATCAACTCAAGAAAATGTCGTCACATAATAGTTTGGATTGACACAAAGTCTCAAAACAACCTGCCTCTTTTATTGAAAGCAATTCAATTTACATCTAAGCTCAAAGTCTTAGAGTGCATATACAAATTGGCAGAGTTTTCTTGCATTGCCAAAAGATAAAAATTATAATGAGCACCTGCCATTATTTATAGGTGAGGGGCTGAGAAAAAGGTGGAGAAAGAAGGGGAAATCCTTAACTACCTTTGACTTATTCAAGACTACAAGTCTACAAAGTCTAATGCACTTGTAGTCTGATTACATGTTATAGCTTTGCACGTGATACTATCACATGCAATCACAACTTGTTACCCAATTACATGTAATTTGTCAACCAAACTACACCTACTTATAAAGCATGTGAAAATGACTAAGTGTCTGACAAAACACGACTTCTACTACATCATCCTTTGTCGATGTTCATGCTGCTACAGGATGCTCCGTGATTGATGTGTTCAGGCTTGGTGGAAGCATCTCGAACCGGAACAAGAACCTACATCCTTGATTGTTCTGCATCATAATTACATCTTTCTTTTCAATGCATTCTATGCTCTCAATCATTCTCACTTTTTCGCCTCCTTGCACAAGCATATATAGATAAGTGGGAAGACTTTTCTCTTGTAAGTGGGGTATTTAAGTCCCATTACAAGTCAATTTGGAAAGTATTTGCCGCCTACAAATGGGTTTTTGAAGTCCATTTGCAGCTTTGAAAGAGAGTCAAAAAGTGCTTAGACAATGCTTGTAGGTGGGCCTTTTAGCTCGCATTACATAATGGGGAGAAAAACTTGTCTTTTGAGGCAAGACAAGTCTATGGATGGGATTTTTAATCCCGATTGCAAATGAGTGTTTGGAGCTTTGTTGTGAGGTTTTCACACCATCGCCCCATTGTAAATGGGGACCCCCTTTTTTGCAAGCAGTAGGAATAGTGGTCTTAGGTAGTCTTTGTTGGCGACAGTTTTCAAGCCCTTTGGTCTGGCGAGTGAAGTTTGGGAGTTGGTTTTGGGCAATTTTGGCCTGCTGGGAAGTCAAGTCTGTCAGGAGCATGGGCGAGAGTTGTGCTAAATCTTTCAGGAATATGGGATAAAAACCAAAGGATTTGTGATGAAACAAGTTTAAA
>MU223947.1:239150-259879 GCA_018584345.1 Thuja plicata
AGGTGAACCAAACAGGACAGCCATATTCTAGAATTCATTTTGAGAATAGCACAAACCTAGAATGGATTCAATTCTAGAATTGGCAATTCCAGCATGCACAAATTCCGCCAACCAAACGGGCCCTTAATGAACCATTGTCTTGTCTTAGATAAATTGCACCCTTTGGTTGTCATTCCCTAATCAGTGTTTATTACTAATTCCTTGGTAATCTTTATTTATTTATTTATTGTTTTACGACTTCTAATTATATTTTTCACTACATATATTGTTCATATGTTTTTATTGCTGATTTTTATTACTCAAACAAATTGCTATTTCCTTCGCACCTTTTCATTAATCGAGTCACCTTTTCTGAAATTACGTGGCACCTTTTTTGCTGTTTATTCATCTTTTCTGAAGATTACACGACACCTTTTTTGCTTTTATTGTTAGTGAATAAGACAAAATGATTTTGTCTTTTATGCCATCATAACCTCTTCAAGGATAATTGCCCCCCCTTGTAACTAATAGTTTTCTACTTTCAATGAGGTCATTTAAAATTAATGCTTGTTTTTTTTATCGAAAAAAGGGGTAAATAATTATTTAGAACAAAGCAAAGATTACAAAGCAAAGAGAACAAAGAAAAAGGCCCCAGGCCAAACTAAGGACACCCTACACACTGCAAGAAGTTCCAAAAGGAACCCCACCGAAAAAACAATTTCACAATTCTATCCTCCATAATGAACTTTTCCAAAGTCTGCAAGTACTCTAGGGACCAGAGTCCCCAGTCGTCCACATCACACATATCAGAATTCGTAGAAGCCCATTTTGCTAGACAGTCTGCCACTATTTCATTCACAAGGAATATGATAGAATAAATTTTAAAATATGATCCAAAGAAGAGCACAGATTCGATATTTGCTTTACCACTTCAGCATATAAACCATAATCTAAGAATCTGATTCACAAGCAATCCTTTTCCAACCAAGAGAACACCCTCTTTCTATTGCATGAAGAATAGCTAGAGCCTCCATAAGGGTGTTGGAATGCTGCCCTTTATAAGTAGAGAAAAATAACACAACACCTCCATCACTATTTCTATCAATACCATCGATACCCGCATGCCCAGGATTCCCCCTAGAAGAACTATCAATGTTAATTTTTGAAACTCCCTCAAGAGGCGGGAGTTGCCTTCTCTCTCTATGGATTCTCTTCCTTGCTTGCCGCGATATTCTCCTGACAAAGGAACACACACCGTTGCTGACTAGATTCAAATTCTTTATCACAGCCAGATCCATAGAATCCACATAAACAATAGATCACATTTTGCTGAAATAGTCTCATGGAGCCCGTTGACAATCTTTCTCCACACATGAATGCCTGCCATTTTTGAATCTTGGAAGATCCTTGGTTTCCATTCTGACCATAGTTCCCAGATGATGAAAGTCAGGCCAAGAACCCAAGCAACTTGTAGAAAAGAGGTCTTAGTTGGAGGACGGTCCAAAATTTCCTAAAACTCTACTAAAGAGGTGGCATCGACACAAGCTTAATTCCACTTTTTCCAACATAGGTGCCGAATTTTCCACCACAGGTGCCGAATTTTCCTAGATTAAGGACACTAAAAGAAGAGATTAGAAATACATTCTTCACTATTTCTATAGAGGACACAGATAGAAGGGCCCTGAAAGCCTCTTTTCCACAACTTCTCCTAGGTGAGGTACTTATCTAGGTAGCTAGCCACAGAGAAAAGTTGCAATTAGACCAAGAAAAATTATTCCAAACCCGCTACCACCAAGGGACTTTGACTCGACCATACAACTATCTATCTAATATTAGGTAACCCGAGGCAATATAAATTTTTTCCTTCGGATCCAGACCCCACGTGAAACATCCCTTCCCTTAAGGGGACTGTAAAGTCTGCTAGCTAAAATCCCAGCTAGCTCTTGATGGTTCTCGAGTATCACCAAACGACCACCCTTGAGAATCCTTCCAGCAAGTCACCTCTAATTGACCCTTGAACTTAGTGGTCTTAAAATCCCCCACCCTACTCCAAACAACTTTGACCAAAATGTTGCAAAGGGGTTGAAGGTGAGGAAATTGAGAAATAATTAGGGGGTGACTGTCCCGAGAATCATGCCAAAAAAGAGCCTTTGATATTCTATTACATATCCAAAAAAGACCCTCCTTGATGAGTAGCACCCCTCTTTTGAGAGTCTCCCAAGTCATGGAGCCATTCCCCACTAAACTATGAGGCACATCTAGGTTGTTCACTCCCTTGAGGTATTTATTAGTAAGGATTCTGGCCCAGTCTGGATCTTGACAGGTACACCATCTCCAATATAACTTAGCAGATAAAATGTAATAACCCCTGCAGGTTCTAACTTCACCAACCCACTGAATTGCTATGCAATGATATATTTCATTGATTGTTTTGGAATAAATATGCAATTTCTTGATTTTTTAAATAGATTGCCAGGCAAGAATTAACTTTTGTAATTTTCTTAAACTTTCAAAAGTGTTGCCAGGCAATAATTTAAACTTTGCAAGAAATAACAAACTGAAATAAACTTCAACTATATGAGTGCTGCAATTGAATTTTATTATTTATATCTTCATATACAATGATAAAAAACACTCTATTCATACCCGAAATTTACACCAACTCCTTAATAGTGAAATCTGGAATTAATAGCAGCAAGGTAAAAGTTTTGAAATCTGATCAACAATGGCTGCAATAATGAAGCTACAGGTCTGCAATAGATGAGACTTCAAATTTGCTTCAAACCCTTGCAGAAATCTGCTCTTTATGCTCAGATTGGACTCTTGAATGAAGCCAACACTATGACAATGATTCAGCTAATCTCTCACAGCCTCAAGATTGCAATCATGACGAAGAGTTTTCGTTCTTCAAAGCATAAAAATGGCTGAAACCCTTGGTTTCTCTTCCACAGTCACAAATCCCCAAAAGAAGCATAGTCAAAATGATCAACAATAATGAATCTATTTGCTTTTTGAGACCTTTTTATAACCTCAATCTCCTTAATAGCATTTAAATCCACTTTCAAATATACTTTCGGGTTTTTAATAAAAGCTTTATATTATCTCCTCAACTTGGGTGCTCACTTTTATGCAATTAATAATGTACTTCAAGTGGCATTTAATTGAGGGTCATAGCCCCATTGTGCATAAAGTGAACTTAAAACATTATTATTGCACTTTATAAATAATTAATAATAAAGTAACCACTTTATTAATAATTAAAATAATATAACTCCACAAATAATCATTATTTCTCAATTCTGTCTGAACCTGGGAGTTAACCATTGTGTCCACTGTGCACCTAACTGCCTTACTAAAAATAGTAAGGGTCCATCTCTATCAACCCTTGACCTACTATAATTAGTAAATCCCTAAATACCTGATCAACAAAGATGCCAAGGGTCATCATTGCAATTGAGGTCGGTCCAAGTGCCCTGCCAAATATAGAAATGCCGGATAAATGACTTACTATAAATAGTAAGTGTACCAAACTAACCCAAACGAAATTCAATCTTGAACACCTCTGACCTTCGGAAGGGAATTGACCCACTGAACTTCCAACTGGGACCCTCTAACCAATTGACTTAGCCTATGAGGGCCACTGATAGGCTAATCCAAACCACCAACCATGGTGAGCTAAAAATGGGACATTAGAGTCCGCCCTTCCTGAAATTGCTTGTCCCCAAGCAATCTCAGAAACAAAAAACACACCAGCCCACCCAGATCCCAAGAGTAGAACTGTGTAATGTCTCTGTGATCACCAACTAACTCTTGTAACATCATCCCCAGTACAATTGACAGAACCTGCCAGACTGAAACGAATCCGATTGTAGATGACGTAGGAGTGAATATCTCATAGGGAAGCAACCCGGAAGGCTGACATAGCTTGCTTCCCAAAACTGCACAAAGTGAGCTGTCATACACACTGTCCAACCCATACGCAACTAAACTGTGCATCTGAAAGGGGTCATGCACAAGAGGATCAAAAGGAAAGCTATAGGCACTCCTCACCGTGTAAACTCCTGAAAACTCCTCAGTGAGCTTTGTCTGAAATCCCAATGCACTCGAAAGATCCCAAACTCTGAATTGAAGCCTGCCACAAAGATCATCCTCCGACTTCTGCTGCTCATCTCTGAACTCAATTTCATCGTGCCCAAAGTGGTGAAGCCAATCAATGAGACCCGCTTGAACTATAGTGCTAACCTTGTCATCACTTGGGTCCCAAAGCAAACTGAACTCACATCCAAATGCTATGTGGAGATACGAATCACGGAAAATATCTGCAACATCACAACTATTTCCATCCTCTGTTAGGCTCCCATGGATGTACTGACTTAGCAAGTGATCCAACTTGCAGCCACTGATCCCATCTACTGCTGATGGCAAATACTCATCCCACAAAGGATGGTACAACCTCAGTGCCAATCCACACTGATGCATCGTCAAATCCTCCATGTGTGGATCAGAAAAGAACTGATGAGTACTCCCTATGCAGTCACAATAAAAGGCTCCCACCTCAGTCAATGGCTGACTATCATAGTTATGAATATAACCTCTGTCATCTGACTCATCACCAACAACACCTGCAGTGGATGTAACCACAGGAGAACTTGGTGCAACATGAGGTTCTTTGCTGCTCTCAACAGATGCACTCATCCCATATGTATCAACTGCACCTGTAATTGTGATAGGTGTGGCAATATCCTCAACCTGCTCAGAACTATAACCCGTGGATATAAAGTCATCACCAATTGCCACTGAGGATGACTATTTTGAATCTATAGTTGGTGAAGTCTGTGCCGACCTCAACTCTACAGAAAACTCCTCAATCCGTGACTGCGACTCATGAAGGGCCAACTGTGCTCTCTCCAATGAATCCATAGTCACTCCCAACTTGTGGGTTGGCTCATCTACCTCCTCTTCCTTTCCCCTTAGTGCCTCGTAGCAAGTGCAACCCCACTCGAGAAGATAGTCTCTGTCAGCCAATAACTATAAATAATTTTTATTTCATTATTCCAATGGCTTCTTGAAGTGTATGAAACTCTGTAAGGGAAAGACCACCATCACAATGCTCATCTGTCACAGGAGTGCTCCAACCATAGGTAGCTAACATCTGACGAACAACATCAAAATGCTCAATGGCTGTGGCAATCATACTGTCATTCACCTTTAGTTGCCCAACCAAATGATGTCTCTAAAATTCATGACTTCCATGCAAGCTCTCTGAATCAAAGTCTGCACTGTGATATGAGGTTGTATCCACAACGCTCACCTCATGATCAACCAACAACATGTGTGCTAGCATCACTGCACACATTAACATCCCATGCACTGCTCCTTAGTACCTCAGCGGATGGCTCAACTAGTAAGATAGAAGTTGCTGATATAACAGTATCTTGCTAAACTTCTTACAAGGCAACTGCATGTCCATCCAAAACCTGATCCTGGGACCTGTTACCAACCACTGAGTTTTCTGATTTATTTTCCAAGGTCTGATTTGCAAAATCAAACTCATCATGACATGAATCTACATCACCAACCTCATTTTTAGCACCCAAACCTTGAGTACCTTCATGTGGCAACAAATTAGAAGCGTGTTCCTTAAGTGAAATGGCTGCTACCTCATGATAATGCAAAGAGTTTAAATTGCTGTTGCAAAAAACTGAATTTTTCTTGTCATCCTCAAACATCATTGCGTATACGAAGAACTCCTTCTAGACTTCACACCTAAGTTGTTTATTATGACAAACTGAATTAATAGGTTTCCCTAAAGGAGTCTCAAATATTCTTTGCATTATTTAGTCACTTCCGAATTGAAGCCAAGCAAGTAATCCAAGAAACCATCAAAACCATCTAATTTTTTAAACATATCTGGCATGATCTGGTATTCTTTAAAAACTATATCAGCTTTTGATTAAATTTCTTCTCTGGTTTTTCCCATACAAACAAAGCAAGAGTGCTGGTCACTCAGATATCAATTGTGTGAATTCTAGGAATTTTAATTTCGAACCCTAGTAGGATGGCAAGAAACCGCTCTGATACCACTGTAAGAACCCCTGCAGGTTCTAACTTCACCAACCCACTGAATTGCTATGCAATGATATATTTCACTGATTGTTTTGGAATAAATATGCAATTTCTTGATTTTTTAAATGGATTGCCAGGTAAGAATTAACTTATGTAATTTTCTTAAACTTTCAGAAGTGTTGCCAGGCAAGAATATAAACTTTGCAAGAAATAACAAACTGAAATAAACTTCAACTATATGAGTGCTGCAATTGAATTTTATTATTTAATTATCTTCATATACAATGATCAAAAACACTCTATTCATACCTGGAATTTACACCAACTCCTTAATAGTGAAATATGGAATTAATAGTAGCAACGTAAAAGTCTTGAAATCTGATCAACAATGGCTGCAATAATGAAACTATAGGTCTACAATAGATGAGACTTCAAATTTGCTTCAAACCCTTGCACAAATCTGCTCTTTATGCTCAGATTGGACTATTGGATGAAGCCCACACTATGGCAATGATTCAGCTGATCTCTCACAGCCTCAAGATTGCAATTACGATGAAGAGTTTGCATTCTTCAAAGCATAAAAATGGCTGAAACCCTTGGTTTCTCTTCCACAGTCACAAATCCCCAAAAGAAGCATAGTCAAAATGATCAACAATAATGAATCTATTTGCTTTTTGAGACCTTTTTATAACCCCAATCTCCTTAATAGCATTTAAATCCACTTTCAATTCCACTTTCGATTTTTTAATAAAAACTTTATATTATCTTCTCAACTTGGGTGCTCACTTTTATGCAATTAATAATGTACTTTAAGTGGCATTTAATTGAGGGTCATGGCCCCATTGTGCATAAAGTGAACTTAAAACATTATAATTGCACTTTATAAATAATTAATAATAAAGTAATCACTTTATTAATAATTAAAATAATATATAATTTTCTTGGTGCAAAAGTGATAGCTCTTGAGCGCTCTGCAACCTATACGGCTCTGACGAAGGCTGACGTATTGCCTTCCTTGGAATGTGTACTGGATTGTTGGCGCGCTGTGGTGGTGTTTGGTGTCTTGGGTCTCGTCTTTTGTTGCATGTATTGTGTTTAATGTGTATTGCTTGCCTTTGTTTTCCTTTCGATAGCCTTCCTTTTTTACTTTTTTGTCGGCCTTGTGCGATTCAGTTGATTGATGGTTTTTCCCCAAGCTGGTTCGCTCGTGTGAAATCTTGTTGATGTTTAGCAATCATGAAAGGGGTAGTTAAAGTCAGGAGGATGACGGGGTTATTATGGCAGATGCAGATAATGGGGAGGGTGATATTAATGTTTCTTCGTGCCCAACGAATTTAGAAAAAGAAAAACTTTCTTACAAGGCTATGGTGGTGGAGGATTCAATTTCGTTGTGTCCTCTGTCGGCTTGGTTTTATGGAAGAATTTGCAGGCAACCTGTTGTAGGCTCTGGTGGAGGATTGGGAGGGGCTGCAACCGATGGATGTGGACATCGTGATGGAGGACATGCATAGTCTGGAGACCCCGGAGGAGGATGTGATGGTAGGTCTCTTCCTTGTGGTTTGAAAACCCTTTCTCTTTCTCCTAACGAAGACATTGTTAAAGCTATTAGGGCAAAACAATCTCATTTAAAAAATATTGCAATCTTTTTTGTTTGTATGGACAAAGATTCTTTGACTTCTCGAAATTTTTTTGATGAATGGTTGTTAAATGTGTGGGGAAAGAAGCTTGGTATTCATGTTAATTTTTGCAGGATGATTCATAAAGGTTTGTTTGTGGTCTTTTTGAAATCGCATAGTATGCAAGAAAGGGTTTTTGGAATGTGGGTCATTCATTATTCTGTGCATTTCCTTGGTCGCCTAAAGGCAACTTTGAGCAAGTCATTGCTAGGTCAGCCCCAAATTGGATTGAAATTAAAAATTTGCAGCCAGAGTTCTGGCGGTTTATACCACAATTTCTCAAGCTGCTAGGTTCTATTTTACAGGTCAAAAAGTCTAGGGTTACTCTTCCACATCTTAATGCTAGAGTGCTTATTGCACTTAATCCGGAGGTTGAATTCCCTGAAGCTATTTCTTTGAATATTGAGGAAGATAAGTTCCTGGGAATTGTCCTTGCTGGGCAACCTAGGGGCGTGTTTTTACTTTAAACTTAACGGGCACACGAGACGTGATTCCCTGTCTCTTAAAAAGACATAGAATGCTAACTTCAATGTTTCCTTGGAGGGTAATGTGGAAAAAAAATCCAATGTCAGCAAGTTTGGTGATAATTCCCGGAAGGATGACAGTCACCCTAAGGAGCCTGTATCTAGTGTCGATACCTCTGGTATTGGCCAAAGTTGTCGTCATAACAAGAATAATTCTGATGATTTGGTTGAGGGAAACCAATTTTTCATCCTGGCTAACCCCTTATTTGAGAAAGAATTTGATGTCCGCCCAACGAGCAATAATAACCCTTCTCGCAACGAGGGCATTCCCTCTACCCTAGTCGAGGATAAACCAGAAGATCACAGTTTAAATTCCAATAACTATGATAGTTGGGATTGGTGTTGTAGACCCAAGAAGCAGGGTGGTCTGGGTCTAAGGAATATCAAATCTCATGGGATTGTACTGGCTTCAAAATGGTTCTTTAAAGCCCTAAGGGGAAATGAACCTTGGAAAGTCCTGATAAGGAATAATGTAGAAAGGTTTGTTATCAGAAGAGGGAAACATTGGAAAGACATCCCTTTGTGTGATATCATGATGGGTTATTTCAAAATGAAGTTGTTTGGTACCGGTATTTTCTCATCCTTTTGGAAGGCATGGTCTCAGGTGAGGAGATATCTCCCAACCTGTGGTGCTGTGGGTGCCCCCCTCTTTATACACTCGCAAATAGATCTATCTGGTGGGGGTTATACCTAAAGGACAAGCCTTTTTCTTTAACTCAGAGTTGTTAAGCTAAAAAGTGGAATTGTAAAGGCATCTCTCTTATTAGTGATCTTCTGGTTGATAATCGACTAGGGTCTTGGGAAGAGATCAGTAGTAAATTTGGGATCCCCTCCTCCCAAAAGAAAACTTACACTTTAATTTCTAAAGTATTTGGTGGCTCATCTGTGGGTAAGATTGTTAACATTGATACTTTTCTAAGGCAGGTAAAGTGGGCTGATGGATCATTGCTTATGGAGGCTTCTACCAAGCAGATATATAACTTGTTAAAGGATGAATCTTCTATATTCATGCGAGTGTCTCGGTGTTGGGGTTTTGACAGTCCTTTTTCTTATTGGCACCTTTTTTTTATTTCTTTTGGCATGCTCCTACTGAGCCTAAGAAGTTGTGTTTTCGTTGGTTGTTGCTCCTAAAAAAGCTAGCCGTGGGGTCAGTCCTATCATCTGTGGGTATTGAGCCTGTTAAATAAGGTCTGTGTGCAGTTGAGGAAAGTTTTGAGCATTTGTTCTTTGATTGTGTCTATGCCTGTGAAGTGTGGTCTATTTTTTTTGGGTCCCCCATTGTGTGGAACAGTAGACCTGGTTTTTCCTGGAGTGAAATCCTTGCTGGTTATGTGGAGTTATTTGATTTCAATCTTAATAGATTTTGGTTTGTTTTGACTTGTGAGGTTCTCTGGCTTCTTTGGAAGGATAGAAATGGAGAGGTTTTTCAAAAGAAAAGGAGGCGGCCTACTGAGTTTAATCTTAAACTCATACATTTTTCTATCTTGTCTGAGGTCTCCTTGGTGCTGGAAATTCCCAAAAGAAAATTCATGCTTCTTGTTCGTGATGGATCTTACCTGATTTTCAAGGATGAAGTTATAGTTTCCTAGTACCTTAATACTTATTAGAGCATGCTGGATCCAGTTGAGATGGAGGAGCTGAATCAACTAATGAAGAACTTCCAGTTTGATCAGAACCAGGGTGTTGATAGTGCTGGGTTTCCATAGGAACCTGCTGTTCGAGGCTGGGAGGGCACCGCCTTCCCTTCTCAGATTGAGGATGTGATGGCTAATGATGTTGCCGGTGGTTGTGCTGGGAATCGGGTGATCACCCCCGATCATGGGGATGATTGGGAATAGCAGATTTGAATTCTCTTTTTTGGCAAGCTTACGTTTGTAGTTATACTTGTAAATGACACAACAATGTACATTGTAAATGATAGTTATAGGGACTCAGAATCCAGATGTCAATGCCCCAATTTTGTAATTGTATATTTCAATGGGGATGGACTTGTTTAGATAGGATAAGATGGCATTAAGCGATTCTCGATGATATTGGGTGCTACCAGGTTTTGATGGAACAATTATAATGTTGTAATCAGTTGTTAAACTATCTAAATAGAAAAAATAGTTAAAATAATATGACTCCACAAATAATCATTATTTCTCAATTCTGTCTGAACCTGGGAGTTAACCATTGTGTCCATTGTGCACCCAATTGCCTTACTAAAAATAGTAAGGGTCCATCTCTATCAACCCCTAACCTGCTATAATTAGTAAATCCCTGAATACCTGATCAACAAAGATGCCAAGGGTCATCACTGCAATTGAGGTTGGTCCAGGTGCCCTGCCAAATATAGAAATGCTGGATAAATGATTTACTATAAATAGTAAGTGTACCAACTAACCCAAACGGAGAACAATCTTGAACACCTCTGACCTCCGGAAGGGAATTGGCCCACTGAACTACCAACCGGGACCCTCTAACCAATTGACTTAGCCTACGAGGGCCATTGATAGACTAATCCAAACCACCAACCATGGTGAGCTTAAAAGGGGACATTGCATAAAACCCTAACAATCAAACGTGCTGGTCGGAGCCCAAGACCACCCTCTTGCTTTGGCCTACAGACTGAATCCAATCTGACCGGGCTCCATTTTGAAGAAAGAAAATTACCAGACCAAAGAAATTGACGACAGAGAGATTATCAAACTCTTCCCCAAAGCTAGAAGGGGCAACGTGCACAAAGCATCTGTAAATAGAAAGGGCCTACACTACCGACATCAAAAGGGTCAACCTTCCAGCAAATGAAATCCATTCACAAGTCTAGTAGCTAACCCTCTTTCAAAATTTTTTTAGAATCTCCTACCAAATCTCTGTGTTGTGATCGCACACCAAGGGGAACCCCAAGATAAACTAGAGGAAGAGAGCCAATTTAAAATATGAGAATTCGGGCAATCCTATTCTAAATAAGCCGAGGAGTATCAAAGAAAAAGATAGAAGACTTAACCTCATTAATTTTTTGTCCCGAGGTTGCTAAGTAATTGTTCAAAGTTCTCCTAAAATTAACAGCTTCATTGATTCTGGCCATGCCATCAAAGCAATATCATCAACAAACTGAAGGTGTGAATAAGGAGGCAGACTATTGCACCATCGCCAACCTTGAATTAGATCTTGTTTGACCCCAGATTTAATAAATCTACGAAGCCCCTTAGCCATAATGATAAACAAATAAGGAGAAAGAGGGTCCCCTTGCCGACAACCCCTAGAATTACTAAACAACTCAGAAGGTTCACCATTAACTAGAACAAATAAGGAAGTAGAGGAGACACAACTCATGACACAATTACCCCAATCACCATTGAATCGAAAAGTCGGAAAAAATTTCTATAAAAAATTAAAATGCCCATTTAACTCTATCATAAGCTTTTGCCATGTCATGTTTGATGAACACCACCTTCTCCTTAGAAGTAGCCATAGAATGATGGCCTTTGCAACAATCACCATCCTATCAAGAATTTGTCTACCAGCCACAAATCCACCTTGCTTATTAGAAATCAAATCTTTGAGGCACAACTTGAGCCTTCCAACAATCGATTTAGTGATAATTTTATAAACCACATTATAGAGAGCAATGGGTCTAAATTGGTCTAGACTATTCACACTATCCTTTATAGGAATAAAAGCGAAAAAAGCAACAATTTTAGCTCTTAACATCTGCTTATTTCTTTGAGACTCCTGAACCACCTCAAAATGGTCCAATTTGATAATTTCCCAAAACTCTTGAAAAAATTCAACTGGGAAGCCATTAGGGTCTGGAACTTTAACTTTATTCATGTTCAACACAACATCTTCCACATCTTGCAGTGCGATTGGGTGAATAAGAGCCACATTCATCTCATTAGAAACTAGAGGGGGAATACAATCCAATATAGAGACTTATCTTCACTTGCAGGAGGGGAGTCTTTCATAAATAGGGCAGAGAAGTACTGAAACGCTTCCCAAGAATTTCTCCCATTGAGGAAAGTTGAGCACCTTCAGAAGACAGAAGAGAGGTAATGAGAATGCCATTTCTTCTTGCCTTAATAGAATTATGAAAAAAAGAAGTATTCTTATCTCCTTCCTATAACCAATCAATTCTAGACTTCTTCTTCCAGAAGATCTCTTCACAAAGTTCCCATTCCTCCAATTCCTTAACTGACATAGCCTTACCTACTCAGATCCATGGTAAATCCTTGATCTCAGATCAAGCAAGTGATAAAATTAAGCCTAGCTTGAGTTGCCAATTTGTTGAAGTGAAGGTTTCCAAAGCGTCGCTTATTCCTCCTCTTGAGCTTATACATCATATATTGCAATTTTTTGACAAAAGAACACATTACTCTATCATAAAAAGGCTTCCCTTTACACCACCAATCAGTCACTAAATCTTGGAGAGAAAGATCTTGCAACCACATAAATTGAAACTTAAAAGAGGGATTCTTTAAAATTCTAGAAGAAATCATTGAGATTTTGATTGACTAGTTATTAGAAATTCTCCAATCCAAGGTCTCTGAGCAAGTATTCCATCTATCCCCCATCCAATAACAAGAGACCAAAATTCTATCAAGTCTCTCTGAAATCACATCCACTCTACTTCTCCTGTTGTTCCAAGTGAAGATGCCATTGTTTGGCTTTGCATCAATAACATTCAAGAAATCAATATTATCATTAAGGAGGATGGCAAAAGGATCAAGTTTAACCACGCCCCCTCTTTTTTCGTCCAAGTTGCAAATCACATTAAAGCCACCAACCATAATCCAAGGGAGAAGGGCACCAAAGAGAGAGAACAACTCTAATATGGTCCCAAAGTTGCGACTTGCCCAAGAGATCAGTAGGAGCATACACATTAGTAAAAAGACATTTCACCCAAGTGTAAACTAGAAGCAACCATTGAAATAGAAGAGTGGCTTGAAATCCACCTTCCTAAGGTCCCAAAATAAAGCCATTCCGCCCCAACTACCATCGGCTCCAACACACTAACAAGCA
Source organism: Thuja plicata (assembly GCA_018584345.1). Lineage (NCBI taxonomy): Eukaryota > Viridiplantae > Streptophyta > Pinopsida > Cupressales > Cupressaceae > Thuja > Thuja plicata. Next base: position 252,400 of record MU223947.1, read on the forward strand.
CCATGCAACCAAATTCTAGGATCTTTATTTACCATACCATCCACTATAAATAAAGACAATGCCCAGAAAATGTGTACCAATCAAATCTTGAACATCTTTTTGTCTAGGGATGCTATTCAAACCCCTCAAATTCATGACAAAACAATCATTTAAGAGATTGGGAGAAACGAGAATCAATGGGCTTCACTGACCCAAATTCTACCAACGTATCCACAATAATCTTCACCTTTTCTTGGTTTGTCTTCCGCCCACTCCTTGAAGGTTTCTCTAGGGACCCCTTTTAAGGGGTTTTTGCTACAGACCTAAGGTGGGAGAATCCCTATTACTTTTGTTAGATTCCAAAGCCTCTTTAACTGGAGGAGAGATTGAAGCTACCAAAGCTACACTATCTTTCAAGATCAAAGTCCCACTTGGTTTTACTTTTGACACATCTAGAATCCGAGGAGGTAGATCTGTATCCATCTTGCCCATCCTACTAATCCACCATAGATAAGTTCCAATTATCTTTCACTTTTTCCTCTGCCAATGCTACCCCCATTGACTTAGCACTAGAGGATAAATCAACTGGAATTCCCTCTTCCTAAACCAAGTCATCTAAAACATCAAATCGGTTGAAAATCCCAATTATCTGTCTGTCCATCATAGTTTTCTTCTGACCTCTTCTCTTATTGCAAGGTTTAACAGGAATGAAGCCCTCCTTATTAGCAATCCCTTCAGACAAGGAGCCTTCCATTTATCCACCTTAGGGGAAGAATTGGAAGGGACATTAGGTTGTAATTGTCGACTTAGATCTAGGGCATCTCCTTTGTAGATCTAAGGCATCTCCTTTGCAAATGTCCATACTCATGATAGATTCTACATCTGAGTGGCAACCCCTCATACTTCAGTTGTTGAATCTAGGAAGAGGATCCAAGACATATTTTCACAGAATCTTGTAATTGGTTATTTAAATAAACTTCATTACAAATCTGAGCACAAGAGATTACCTTCCTATCCCGAGTTTGTGTTGCAGAATCAACAGTTTTGCCAAGAAGAGCAATTGAGTGAAGAATGTTGCCCCTCCAGAACTCAAGCGGAAGCCTTGGAAGATGAACCCAGGCAAGCACTGTCGGGGGAAGCTCCTTTGCAGAGTTGAAGCCTGCATGCCAGGGTTTGATGAAGAGCGCTACTCGATTAAAGAAATATAGGCCATCTTCAAAAGCCTTATTTCTGTCTGCCATGCAAGCGAAAACAACCATAAAGTAATTGTTAGTACCAATCATTTTCTCCATGTCCCCTTCAGGGTTCCAATTTCACCAAGCCCAAAAGTTTAGAACCGGCAAATAGAGTTGCAGACCCATAAATTTGCAAATAAGGGCATGCTTGCTCTAATACGAGACATCCTCTGAGACCGTCTCCGGCTGAATCACCAAAACATGTGGATCTTGGCATTTCTGTAAACACCTATTCACTTTCTTTATTCTCGACAAACCCATTGAGGAGGAAGTCCCCTTGCCATACGGGGTTTTGTTCAGATGCTCCATATTATTTGCATACAAAGATGATGAGGGATCTGAGGTATCCATAGCCCTAGCGATCACCAAACCCACAGAAGAACTTTCTGTCATTGCAAACCAAACTAGAAAGCAAACACCTCACACTAAAAGAGGAAAAAATGAAAACCACGAGCTTGCACCAAAATCACAACTAGAAAGAGAAGGGAAGAGATCCCCACACCCCAGAACTGATTCCACAAGCCACACCACAGGCCAGAAAAAACACAAAAACCTTCAGGTGTAAAAATGAGAAAGATTCTCTGACAAAACCAAGCAGAATGAATCCCGACACCCAGCAGAGCCCCGCAAAAACATAGCACAAAATACCCAACAGCTCCCTGCAAACAGCTGCCCCCACACCCTGGCACCCAGCACTTAACCTTCCTCTGAAACCGTCCCTGAACGCAGCTTGAACAGCAAAAAACAGTTTGGCTAGGGAAGCCCTAGCCCCTTGTAGGATAGGAGTCACTCCATCTGTTGCTGTCATTTCCCAAAAATGGCCTCTGAGACAATTTAAGACTGTTTTTTCTTCAGTTACAGTCTGTTAGTGAGGGAGGCAACCATTTCCATTTGTTACAAAAACATCTTTGTCTTTTCTGCTGTTGTAGTGCTGATGTTGCAATCCAATTGGTGCCTATGTTGACATCAGGTATCTGAACTCAAGAATCAACAGCTGACTAAAAACTGTATACTGAAATTTGTTGGTTTTTGATGTTCGTCTCATTTTGACTTGATTTTCCATTATTTCTGTCCACTTGAAACCAAGCCTTCAGAGATTTTCAAATCTTAAGAAATCTTAAAAACTGGCCATGCCTCTTTATTGTTATTTCTGAACAATCAGAATGGAAGGATTTTAATTTTGATTTTGAGAAGAAACAGTGAATTGATTTTTTTTAACTTTCTTTTGCTTCCTTATGGTGTTCCCCTGCTCCCCCACCAAAACAATGGACCTACAATTCGTAGGGAAGACATTCCATGGAAGAAGGTTCAAGAATCCATGATTTTTCTCAATCATATATTTTGATCAACGGAAGCCTATATAGTCATGGTAATTGGAATTCATGGTGTCAATTGACTAGGAATTCTGAACCCATATCATAAACAAGGAATAGTATATAGAGTTTGTTGAATGCCAGCTAGGTGTTATCTATTGTTAATTTGTCACTTTAACCATGGGGATTACTGATCTTCTCCCAGTTTTGGTCTTCGAACTTTTGTTTACTGATTTCTGCCTGACTATTGTTTGTACTTTTTACATACCCATAGATTGGTCCTTGCTGGTTGTCTTGAGCTTACATTCAAAATTGGTACATTTTATGCATGTAACATCTTTAGGGAATTTGAATAAAGGTCTACATCATGAAAGCTGTGATGTTTTACCACTTGACCTCACCCATTTGATACCATTGTTCATATATACTAACGTGTTATACTTAGCATTTATGTTGTCCCAGACTCCCAGGTTTATAATACCTGTTTTAATACCTTATATATTTTAACTTCTTATGCTTATCGTTTATGTTGTCTCAGACCTACAATATCTGCTGTACATCAATTTTGTATATTTATAGCTCTTGGATTAAAAGAATATTATTATCAACCTGAGCAATATTTTGCTGTTTAGTGATTCCAGTGTCAAATTGGTATCATAGAATAGATGTTATGTAATATAATTAGCTGGTCATTTCCCCCAACTTCACTTAAAATTGTCTTTTATAGCTAGTGTTCGCGCTGCTTAAGGTTTATAATACCTTTTCTATATCAATTATATATTTTTATGGCTTCTGGATTAAAATGCTAGTACAATCAACCTAGCAAATTGTATGCATGGGGATTAAGCAATGTTTTGCTATTTTATGACTCCAGTGTCAAATTAGTATCTTGGAATATATGCTAGAAAATGTATTTTGCTGGGCATTTACCACTAAATTCACATAAAGCTATTGTTTATCATTAGCCAAACAAAGCAAGCTACCACTATGACTATCGCATGTGAATAGCAGGCAAGTTGACCTAGTCTTTTTCAATCTGCATGATTTGTTTCAAAATTTTAAAACTATTTATATATCACATTCCATTATATCTTAGATTCTTCACAAGCATTTGTCTGTATTAAACGATATTCAATCATACGGACTCATTCAGCATATCTCACTACAATCATTGCAAGATGTTCATGCAAGTCATGAGTTTCCCATGACAAAGCTTTGCTTGCATGGTGCTGGGGTTTATGCCATTATCCATGCTGTGAATAAAGCTAGCCTAAGTTGAATTTTGTTAGTTGCAAAAAACTACTAATTAATGATTGTAACCATTTATGTTTTGCCTTAAATACATATAAAAATATGAACTATTGGATAAAACATGGATGACATCCTTTTAGATACATGGTTTAAAAGTGATCAGCAAATTGTTGATCTAAAAGTGGCTCCCAAGTGCAACAGAGTTCCGTGACATCCCAAGAAATAGTGCAAGTTAACTCCTAGAGGTTGTCTACTTGACTGCAGAAATGGGTTGAATGCTAGATGAAAATTCTGCTATGGCCACTTACAAAATCACTAGACTTTTAAATGGATGGAATCTGCATTGAATATCCAGCTACTAAATCTAAGCTTTATTAGGTACTAGTTTGCTTCAGAAATTGTCCTGAATTTAAAGTTAATGGAGGTTAACTCCTGGCCATCTTACTTGGGACTCAATTGATACTTCTTTCTACTAAACAACTTTGTCCTGTTCCTTTTGCATTAGAGTCCCTTTTCTGACCAGTAATATTAAGTGACGCAATCTAGTTGTCATGTATAAGATCCCATTATACAATGTTTGAGTGATATGACATGAAATTCCTTTCTTTTTCTCAATAGGTTGAGGTGGTGATGAAACATTTATTCACATATAATTTTGAGTTCACTTCGAGTGCACAAACACCATAGGATCTTCATGTTCTTTTCCCCATCTCTTGAAGCAGGTTTTGGGCCTCGGAGTTTCAGGTAGGGCAGCAACACGGCTTGCTCTTGCAAGGGGTGCAACTGTTGTGGCTGTTGATAGTAATGAAAGTATGATCCCTTTGGAGGTATGCAAGTGCTCATTCTTTCAGAAGACCTTTAATATATACATCCTTTTGCTTGGGCTATTTCATACTACTCCCAATTTTGTTCCTGTATTTTTTCTATATATATGCTTTGAAAGTCTAGGTCTGAAGTTATTAAAATTTTGTGTTTGAAATTGCACATTGCTTTTTTTTGAACTGATAGTAGAATACCAAGATTAAAAGATTCAAAATACAATCACTAGCTCAGGCAGAGATGCATTCCAGAGGATACACCAAGACCTAACAAAGTCCATAGACCACTCTAGGTCATTGAAAATGAGATATAATAGTGGCTGAAAGAGCAGATATAGGCCATGCAAAGCCACAAACACTATAACATATAACCAAAAAGCCATACAAGGTCATCACAAGCAGAGTTTGCAGAGAAGGTGATAGAACAACAGGAGTAAATAACACAGTAGCCAGTAGATACTACAATGGATCAAAAAGTTTGAACTGAGCAGCATCCCTACAGAGACAGGTCCCTCAAAAATTGCAACTTTCACTGTAAATATCAAAGTTATTCCATCCAATAGGTGGGTCAATCTCTGAAATGTTATTATTTGACCTCACAACATCAAGTGCACTGCCTTCATGATGCAATACCTAACCATCTTGAAGCCCCAAGTCCTTTCCCAAACTCTCATGCTTGTGTTTTTTGTTATACCTCTTTTGAAAGGCCAGATAGTTCCTAATAAAAAGCTCATTAGTATCCCTCACAGAGGGCCAGTATCTAGCATACTTGACCTCAGATATGTTTATGTCCAGTACCTAGTTTCAGAAGCTTATGAAATTTGTCTTTAGAAATCTCTAAGGTTATTGTCACCTACATATAAATATCATGAAATATGAGTCTTCTAGAAGATTTCGTAAGCTCCCTCCTCTTGTACTAGAACTGATCTTTATTTCTTGTTTTCCATAAAAACTACAAAATTTCAGTGGAAGGAATAAACCAAAAAAAATTAAAATATTTACCCAGACCATTCACATAGCCTAAAAGAATCTCATGCAAAGTCAAGTTGCTCCTATAACTGCAACCCCCTAGGTCAGCAAAGAATAAAAGCCAAATCTCTTTAGCATAAAAACAATAAAAAAATATATGTTTCACAGTCCCAGGGGCCCTACAGATAGGGAAGAGGTTCAGATTAGAGGACAAACAAAGAACAAGGCAATTCTAATGTCCCTATGTTCGGGTTCTCTTGCATGGCTGTTGGCTCTGACTTCTAGGCGTGTCAGCTTTATAGGAATGGTTATTTGATGTTACCAACAAGCTCAGATGGTTGAGAGGACTTAGCAGGCATTTTTAATGTCATTTCCAGCTTCTGGTGTGTTCTGCTAGATTCTTGGAGAGAGCATTTATTTATAGTGATTTGCTCGGTCGGGTCTAATCATCATCATTCATTATCTGTATCACTCCTGTGCAATCAATTTTTGATTTTGATGCATTATGATCATTTCCACAACTCAGTTGTAATATTGAGCTGTATTTTAATTAAATTTACTAAGGTTTCCATTTTAATTTAAGTAATTAGATGGGCACAACAGAATATTAGCTCATTGGAATGAGACAGTTTGGAGAGCTCATATGAGTCGCTGTGGAATGGTGTGCTGACCTCGCCATATGGTGGGGTTGAATAATATATTCCACCCTTCCTTTGATGTGAGAATTGGAGCTCCCAATCCTTGCGTGTTGCTTAAGAGCATTTTGCAAATTGGTATAACTGTTCGTGACTTTCACGGTGTAATGTCCCCATTTGTAGCAGGGTCAGTTGACCAGTGAGGTCAGGCCATCATGGCGATCCTTGTGGTCTGGCGAGTTGATTTGAGGATCAATATGGGTGTACTTACTATTTATAGTAAGTCACTTTGCTTAGTTTCCAGTCTTGGCAGTGGGCATCTACTTCAGGATTCAGTTTGCCTTGGTTTGGCTTTTGTTTGGTGTCTTTTGGACCCCGTTTGCTATGCTTTTGACCATGCTTACTATTTATAGTAGCCAGTGGTTGATCGAGAAGGACCCTTTCTATTTTTGGAAAGTGCATTTGGTCACATGGGGAATTAATAGGTGAGACTCCTGTTTCAGACGACACATTAAAAGGATAAGTATTTAGGGAGTTATTAATATTTTGGTGGCCAAATTATTATGATATCATTAAAATGACTTATTATAAAGTTATAATATAACTTTATAATTTCACTTAAGTTGAGGGTTGAGTCATCATGGAAGGGGGCCGTTTATTTAATTAATTGATGGAAGTTTAAGCCAAGTTATTTTATTAAGTTTGGAGTAAATGAATAATTTAAAGAAGCAAATTCATTTATCCCACATTGGCTGGAAAAGTGTGAGAGTTCTTTCAAAAAGTAATAAAAGACTCTTATGAGAGTTCTTTTGGATATAGTTGGAGAAAATTAATTTGCATTGTGAGTTTCTACCATGGTATCAAGGGTTTAAGGAGAACGATTTTCTCTTTTCCTTCAAGCACTTTGAATCATTGAAATTACATGGTGAATTGTGCAGTTAGCTGCCGTGATCGAATTCAAGTTAGATCAGATTTATATTCCAATTGATGCTGAGGTATATCATTGGAAATTTATTGCTGTTGTGTTGGAAAAGAAAGGCTTCCACTGTTCTTCCTGTGTCTGCAGCGTTTTAAGGTGCAAGATATCTAGTTTCTGCTTGAAATCTGAACTGTACCTTTCAGCATTGTTCATTTGCAAGGAACTTGATTAAGTTGAGTTTAATTCATGCCAAGTGTTTGTTAAAATGTTACTTGGCTGTAGGTGTATATTTACATGTTGAAAATTATGATATATGCTCAGAATTTGTTCATGAGTAGTTTCCAATGCTTCTTGTCCTTTC
>MU223947.1:260573-297076 GCA_018584345.1 Thuja plicata
CATATGATAAATATATTCAGTTTGCAATCAGTTTATGGTGTATTTCAGATTGTGTGCAACTTGTTTGACAATATTCCTTCAATAGAAAAATCATCTTTCTCCATCATTTAGCAAGGGATACTACACACGGGGAGTCAAATTTCTTGATATATGTGTAAGGTCAAGAGGCATTTTTAGCTAGATGTGGCATTTAGAAGTCTCCGGCACTTGGAAGCAGGGATGTGTGCAACAAAGAGGCTTGGACGTGTTTATTTGAGGACTTCTAAGTTGCCGATCCTGGTTTTGATTCAAATTCGGGTTCGGATTTGGATTCTTGGATTCGGCAAATTTTTTTTTGGGCGGTTCTGGTACCGCGTGTATATATATAGATATTTTCAAATATATATATATATATATATATATATATGTATGTATGTATGTATATTCATAGATTCATGCATGTAACATGTTCAATGTTCATTCATCATTGGTCCTTGAAGGAAACAATTTTTTTTATATCTAAGTATTTTAAAGTGTTTTAGGTGTATTATGGTAGACAGGAGTTTGTATCATGCAGCCCAATGTCACTAGCTCTATGAGATCAGTTTGGCAAAATAAAAGTATTAATGTAATTCAATTGCCTGAGATTTGAGTGGGGAAATGTCAACAGAATAAAAAATAATGCTTTTTCCATCTAACATGGTCCAAAATAATTTTTATTTGTAGCTTTTAAAAATTAGAGTGGGGTTTTGCAGGTAGCAACTCACAGTAGGAAACTTGATGGGCAGTACCTCCCAATGAGGTCAAAGGGTAGTGCACCTCATAGGTTCCGGGGCGAAGGTTGAGGGGTGAAGCCCTTGACACCAAGCCCAATTTATGGTCTTTATAATCATAAAAAATTTCATGGCGCATGCCAATTTCATAATCATGTATGGTCTATGTATGTACAGCCTAGAACAATGCTACAGCTGTAGAACAAAGCAAAAATGGTGAAAAATGCTTGAGAGGTGAATGAATGATCATCAAATGACCAAATGCATGCTTTATTGGTCGAAATTAGGGTTTAGATGCTTTTTAGATTTAAAAATAAATTCTGTCCATAATTAGCTGGTCAATTCTGAAGCAAATATCTTGATATTCTGATGTTTAGTACATTAAAAAAGAGACAGACTTTGATATTAAATCCAGGTCAGAGTTATGTCTTGTATTTCTATGATCTGGAAATAGCAGCAGTCTATTGTAGCAGAGATTAAAATTAATGAGATGTGTCATTCCTGTTATGAATCTATATACCTTTCATATGCTTTTGAGTTTGTATGTGAAACTATCTCAATGTAAATGGTCAAACAAACATTATTACATTACAAATCAGAAAACTCTGTGAATTTACATAAGGGCAAACTGTTTGACATAATGCTTAGTGACTATGATGCAAGGGGGAAATAGTAAAACATTTTAGCAATCTTTTGTGGGATGTTACCAATTGTTTGACAAAAATACATTGGCTGAGTGAAGGAGAAGTCCGACAAATCTAGCAGCAAGTAGGGTGCCTCTTACAGTGGTATTAGAGCTGGTGACCTTGCCAGTCTGTGGAGGTGAGAATTGTTGGGCAGAATGTGTATCAGCTTTTGGTGAGTTTAGTTGCATGACAATTTGAAAAACATGTATAACATGGGCCCTTTCTAAAAAGATTTCAATGATTCATTTAAGTGTGTCCAAATGAGGACCTTCAAAAAGAGAAGGAAGTGGGAAATTCTTGATAATTAGAATAGAATTGGAGTCTGTGCAATTTACAGATGATGTTCTTCTTATGTTGAAGGAATTGGAATCATGTTTGTCCAAGGTAGACCAATTTGATAGGAGGGTTTTGAATTGGGATTTGAAACCGTTAATGCTTGTTTTGATCCAACACAATCTTATGGAACATCCTCTTGAAGATGTAAGACTTGCAATTACCTCTTGTCTCAGCGAGATCACAAGAATTGCAGCTCATGTAGGTTCTACAATGATGATGTAATTAAAGAGTTTCTAAAATTGATTATTGGAAGATTTCATGGGTTGGGTGATACTAGAAGCCCTTCATTTGACAAGAGGGCTAAGATTTTAGAAGTTATGGCCAAGGTCAAGTCATGTGCCATTTTTCTTGATCTCAAGTGTAATGGTTTAATTCACCAAATGTTGCAATGCGTTTTACTAAAATCAGAAAACATTATTTAGACAATGTTAAAGTACACATGCTAACTACTTTGTGTGTGATTTTAAATGAGGATGATGATATCTCCAAGCTGTTGCAATCTGACTTGTTGGCCATTTGGAGGAAGTTGTAGGATGTATAATCTATAGCTCACGAGTTCTCAAAAATATTAGTGGATCAGAAAATTGAAAAGTTTAGAAACCATTTGACTGAAGGGAAATTGATTTCGTTGGGTTTATAGGATACATGATCTTTCAAAAAAGGTAAGAACCAAATGAGAAGAGAGCAATAGTGTTTCACATGTCAAGAGACTTGGGAACCTGATCGTATATGTCGGTTTAGTAAAGAAAGTGAATAATTGCAGCCAAGTGGTATTGAGGACAAAGAAACAGTTGAGGCTATAGAGCTTGAAGAGAAAGCCATAACTCAAGAAGGATGTATGATGGAGTCCTAGAATGACTCATCAAAGTGCATGTATCTTCATATGATGAGGATGTCTGACAAAGATGACAAACCAAAAGCCTTGCCTATGCATCTGGATCAATCCAACAAGGACTTTGAGGCCTATGATGATAGTGATAGCACCATTGAAAGTTATGATGAATCACATGCGGTTCTTAACAACAATTCAGTTATGCATGTTTGTATCAGTCAGAGTGACATTTTGGAGGCCAAAGGATGGAACTTGGAAGATACCAAATATGATGAGGTTGTTGAGATGCTTACTTGGCAAATTTAGAAATAGGAAGAATTAATGGGTTGTTGGAAGGAGATTTATTATATGAATCTCAAATTATTGCAGCAGCTGATGAATTTTCTTTTAATTAGGGAGCTGTCCTAACTTGTGAGCCTAAACTATGCAAAGAAGATGGCATTAAAGGGGCTGATTTGGAGAACAGAAAATTTATTTCAAGATGATGGTTATGAGACACATAGTTTGAAGAATCAATTGAAGGTCATTAAGGAGATATGATTTTTGCAGCCTTAGTACATTTTGATCACATTCACAAGATCATTGAAGAACCCTACTAGAAGACCCAAATTGAGAGGAGAGAAAAGGGCATGGAAGGTGACGTTTCTCTTGCAGATTTGTAGGTGGTCAAAGAAGCTGTGGGGTCAATGAAATCTGATTTACAATTACTTTCAGATACAGATCATATCTTCAAGATTGTTGGAGTGTATATTGATGTATTGAGAGGAAAAGAGGAGGAAGTTAATAAGCTCACCCTGGAGCTTAAGGATACTAAAGAGGCCCTGGAGAAATCTCATTCTCTTCTAGAAGCAAAAAATCAGCTTGTTGTCACTGAACAACTAAAGGAGCAAGAGAAGAGAGAAAGGGCAATATAACTCAAGTAGGTGATTGAAGAGCTTGACCAAATCCAAGAAGCCTTAGACTTAGTGTAGAATCCTAATTAAGCATTCTCAGATATGGGAAAGCAAGATGGTTAGTCTAAGCAAGAAAGTGGGAATACTTTCCAGTTTGATGATAACCCACCATTTTTCAAGAGTATTAATTAGAATTTTGATAATTCACTCTGAGTTGGTTGATGAGGGGACTCCTATACTCAATGGTACAAGTAAGATGCTGGTTTAAAGTGTTAGAGCATGCATATTAGTTGCATTAGGCACACTTGCATATGTTGCATTAATTAATTGTGCACATGCTCAAGAATATTCTCATGCATATTATTGTGCATAATTGAGCATATGTTTGCACATTCATGATCTAGCTCAAGTTCATTGAGTTGAGCCTAAATTTAGGTTAGTCTAGTCTAGTTGGGGTCCAATTTGCACATTGTGCATATCATGCACGTCTAGTTTGCATATCTTAGCTCTAGTTTGCTATCTTTAGTAACAATTAGCTTTTGCATATCTATGTACTCTTGCTTTCTATAAAGCAAGTCATTCATTCATTGTAATGTATCTCAATTCCAATCACAATTCATTATTGTGTAATCAATACATAATTCTAGGGTTGTTATTGAGCATATTATCTTTGCTTGATCTCTTGTGTGATAGGTGTTTTGCGTGCAAATAATTTCCAACTTCTGTGTTTGTTTCTTCAACTCCTACATGGTATCAAAGCAACAGATTTGTCAAGTTCCTGTTCACATGCTTGAGGGATCCAACCTTGGGTGAATGTTCTGTTCACATTGGGGTCAAACAGAGGTTGCCATTGTGTTTGCAACTTTGCAGTGTCAAAAAACCCTAAGATCGACTGTTGTTTCTTTAAAATCTTTGCAGTTTGGGTCAATTTAGCCAAGGGCATGAAAATTGAGGCAAAATCCGAGGGTAGTTAAAATATCTGGGCACTTTGGCGCAAAATGGAGGTCACCATCATGCTTAGAAAGCCCGAAAATCTATAAATTGGTAGTCAAATTGTCAAAATTTGACATTGTTAATTTCAAAGTGTTTTTTTGGGGGTGGCTCAAATTTCGAGGAGTCCCTAATGCCCGTATGAATGTACGGATCCCTGTGTCACCACATGTGGGCTTCAAAAATATTTGTGCAGGTCCAAAAATTTTCAGCGCATATTCAAAGGTGGAATTTTTTTTATAAAAGCTTCTTAAAAAAAACATTAATCAATAGTTTTTAAAAGGCCAAGAAAAGGTACTTGCACACTTTTCCAAGGGAGGTACACTGCCTGCGCAGGTAGATATGCATGCATGCGCAAACATTAACATCAGTGGCAGATCCCACAATTTTAGCGGCAGTTTTTGTAATCAGCGGCCACTCTGCCATTTTAGCCCTTGCTAAATTTAGTGATGCTTTTGGAGAATATTTGGGGTGAAAAAGCATATCCCAGTAATCGATATACTTCCTGGCAAAGGCGTTTTCTTTCCGGTGAGTGGGAATATTTTGGAAAGATTTTGTGATGGTTAGATGGGTGTCAAATTTATCTCATCAATCAACTGTTGACCAGCTTGACCCTCCAAACCATAAAGAGCAACAATTGGTTTTGTGCTCATAACATGAGCACACGATATCAAAATCTTGCAAACAAGGTATTGTTGGAAGCTGATTCTGGTGTTGATCCTTCCATCGTTTTGGATTTTTTAGAATCTTCACCAATTTTCTGTACTAGGCCTCCAAACTCAGTCTTCTCTTTTGCACTTCTGGAGCCATAACTTGAGCAAACGGTCTTTGTTTTTTGACTTCCGCACATCGTTGGAAAGCTCTCGGCGTCCTCTATGTAGATCTTGGGTCCTTCGGAAATTTTTTATCAGGTACTTAGAGATCTCAATCTTGTGCTTTTGGGCTCTTTCTTGGAAAATGTGCAAATTAGTTGGTATTTTTGTGACTCTAAGTGGATTTTTTTTGGCACTGAGAGGATCTATATTGTTGTGTTAGTCCATTTTAGTACTTATTTTTCATAATTTATCATGGATTCACATAATTTTTCTTCCCTTACTCCATTCAACTACTTTGGTTGGAAAAAACAAATAGAGATACACCTGAAGCATTTGGGGTTATATAGAGTGACCATTGGATTAGAACCTGAGCCTATAGGGGTTGTTGAGAAGAGAAAATGGTTCAGTAGATGTGATGAGGCTTTTGGGACATTATGCATGTCCATGTCTCCAGATGTCCTCTTTCATATTGATTCTTGCAATGCACCCAATCAGATTTGGACTACATTGGAGAATTTGTTTGTGAAGCAAGATACATTGAAGGATTTCAATTCGAGACTGAGCTTATTGGCTTGAATCCTAATGATTTTGACAGCATCCAAGAATTCTTCACCAAACTCAAGTCTCTCAAATTATAGTTGAAGCACTGCAAAATTAATAAGGAGGGCTCTTAGCTGATTCTCTCTATCCTTACTGAGCTTGGTCCTAATTATTAAGTTTTTGTTTCCACATTTTATGCCACCGGAGATGCACTTGGTTCTCAATACTCCATGCTTTCAGTTGATTAGTTTGCTTCTCAACCCACATGAGAGCAAACCAAGCTGGTTTAGGTGGGGAGATTGAAATCTTGCAAATCAAAGGCTCTCATTGCTTCCTAGAGCTCCACAGATTAAAAGTCTACACATGGAAAAAGCAAGAAACAAAAACCCAAGGATTCCAAGTCGTGAGTAGACCAAGGACACACAATTACCTAATTCTTCGAATTCTTCCTCTTTGAAAAGGTCACGATCGAAGAAGAATAAGCCAAAGTGTGCATATTGCACCAAGCCAAGATATGATCAGCACAAATGTTGTGCAAAGAAGATTGACGAGTTGAGACATCTTCTATAGAAGCACAATATTCAACCACCTTCATCTCATGCATTCTCTTCTACCACATCAGGACCTACACATTCTAGGTCAACTTCCATGGCACGTGGTGAAGAAAAGATGAAAGGCCGTGCTCTCTTTGGATCGACACACACTCAGTCCAGCAAATGGCTTCTTGATTCAAGAGCCTCACATCACATGACATCATCAGAGGGTATTATCTCTTCTTTTGAGCATTGCTCTTTTCCACAGATTTTGATGCGTAATAACACTTACATGAGTGTTACTGAGAGTGGTTCTATTGAGGTTGATGATTCAATGATGTTCTTTATGTCCCTTCACTATCTTTCAACCTTCTTTCCATCTACCAGATTACTCACAGTGGGAAGGGCAAGATAGTTGAGTTCACTCTTGATTCAGTGCTTATCGGAGATCGGCATAGTGGAGAGATCATTGCAGCTGGTAGAAATGTTCATGTGTCACGATTCTATGATTTCTCTCATTTTGCTCCCATTGAGCATGCAATTGCATTGACTGATCCTACCTCTTGTGCATCGAGAGTGGATTAGGTATTTGAGGAGAGGTTTGGTCACTTGAACCTACATGTACTTCAGTCATCCACAGTGGTTCTTGAGACTTGTTTTGTTCCTCCACCTTCTACTTCTTCAGAGTTCAGTTCAGCTCACAAAGATTTCGTTCCCTTCCAGTTTCAACAGAGTGGGATGCAAATTTGCCAGATATTGCAGCATTGTTTGATACATCACACACTCCAAACAGTGGGGACATGATTGAGGTTATTCCATTCCTCCTAGATGGCCGTTTGAGCATTCCTATCATCTCATCATCAGTTTCTTTAGAGATTGTTCATTAAGCATCTACATAGTTGTTTGGATTTTCTTTAGTTGATTCAGACAGTTGGACAGTTGAGAAGTCTTCAGTGGCACAAATCATAAGACATTGCCTTCCTTTTTATGTAGTTGTTTCAGCCTTGGCCATTTTATTGGTTTCTTCCTAAGGGGAGGAATGTGGTTTTCTGCTCTTGGATCTTCATCAACATTGTTCCTCAAGCCTTCATCTTCGACATTGGAGCTTCTCTTTTATGGGGGGATACATCATCTCTTCTTCTCTCTCTTATAGGGGGATATTCATTGTACTTATGTGACCGATTCAGTACTTGGGGGAACACTTGGAGTCCTTCTTAGTCACATGTAGTACCTTTTTTCTTTTTCCATTGCATCTCTCACTTTTGGAGAAGGTTTTTTTCCCATGTGGTTTTTCTCCTTTTCTCCGTTTAGAGAGCCCTCATTAGTGTGAGTTGCATTGCTTTGTAAATGAGTACCTAGTTAGGCCTTCGTTGCCGGGACTTATTCATGCATTTCATGCTTATACCTTTTTTGACTCCCTAAGTTTCACATAAAGAGGGGTGTTAGAGCATGCATATTAGTTGCATTAGGCACACTTGCATATGTTGCATTAATTAATTGTGCACATTCTCATGCATGCTATTGTGCATAATTGAACACATGTTTGCACATTCATGCTCTAGCTTAAGTTCACTTAGTTGAGCCTGAATTTAGGTTAGTCCAGTCTAGTTGGGCTCCAGTAAATTGTGCATATCATGCATTTCTAGTTTGCATATCTTAGCTCTAGTTTGTTATTTTTAGTAACACTTTGCTTGTGGATATTTTTAGTACTCTTACTTTCTATAGAGCAATTCATTCATTCATTGTAATGTATCTCAATCCCAACCCCAATTCATTATTGTGCAATCGATACAAAATTCTAGGGGTGTTATAGAGCATATTATCCTTGCTTGATCTCTTTTGTGTGATAGGTGTTTTGCTTACAAATGATTTTTGGCTCCTATGGTTGTTTCATCAACTCCTACACCAAGTGTGGTGTTTGATTATAGGGTGAATCCAGCACAATTGTTTATTGGGCTGCCTAGGATTGTTGATGGTTTACCTCCTACAGTGGACTATTGTGGATTGGAACATGGATTGGCGGTTGACCTAGCGGGTTACTGCAAGGAAGGGAACACTATTGTGGTCTATAGTTTGATGAGCTGGATAGCATTGATATTGAATCTACTAACATCATCAAATGCGTTCTTGGTGGGGCCACATGGTAACTAGAATAGCACAACATCAGCAAGGTGAACTCACTCTTTGTGTTGGTATCTATGCACAAGATCTTTTTCAAGGGTTATTGGTGACTAATGATGAAGGAAGAAGCATACCGAGTGTTGTGAACCTAAAAAGTGATAATAATCCTATCGCTACCTCATATTGCAGTCTGCATATGAGTCCATTTGAATTCTTGCAAGTGGAATGATTAGTGATAATGAGTGAAACTTAGTTTCTTATTGAGTTGCTGACTTTGTTGAAGACATTTCTAGCCAAGAGCATGAGTAGGAATTTCATTTTGGCCAAGGTTTTCAAGTATTACAGTGATTGTTTTTCTTTGCAAATGTTGTATTTTGAAAAATCAAACTTCCACAACTGCAGATTTGAGAAATTTCATTCCAATCAGCTCATTGTGAGGTTAGTTTAGAGGCTCAGATAGAGAGATTGATAGGTTTGGCTAACCATTTTCAGTGTCGGTTGGATGTTTGGGCACCAAGTCATTGTTATTGCTTATATTCAGCTTGCACTTGTATTTAGGATAGCAATTTAGATTTCAGTGACATGTATTTTGTAGGAGTGCAAGTTATTGGGAATGGGAGAGCTAATGTTGACTATTTCGAGCTTACTTCTATGGTGCTTTGGATTGGTTTTTGTACACTAGGAAAATGGGAGCAATGGTGGATTTATCCTATTTCCTTATTGTACAATCAGAAGGAAGATGACCCACTAGGCTCAAGTGGGACTTAAGCAATAAGTGAGTACAATGATCCTTTGCTGTGATTGATTAAGCGGAGTTGATAATATGATGATGCAAGATAGGAAGCTAAATAGGCTTAAATGTCAATTTTCAGCAGAAACAGACAGATGGAAATCAAACAACAAATTGTAATGATAAAAAATAGAAACTACACTGCAACACTAACCTGGGATTTGAATTTGAAGCTGAATTGATGGGTATAGAATGCCTTCCCACTATATACCCTGCACTTTTGCTTGAAATTCTCTTGGATAGTCTACTAGGTTCTGTATTTTCCGGATCTTAAAAATCAGCTTCGCAACTTGTTCTTGCACATAGAAAAATGAGAAGTTGTTGGGTTGAAAGGGGTTTGTCATGGTCAAACCCGTGTTTAGGAATCAACCCTGAAATGAGATAAGATAAATGAAAGTGTTGTCATATATCAGAGGCTAGATCTGAAAAATGAAGTGTCATACGTTGGCAATGCAAATGCTTCTTTGAATGTGATCAAATATGTTGATGCAATAGTTTTGACTTAACACAAAAAATCCAAAAGGAAATCATGAAAGACAAAACCTTATGTAATGGATGTTGTAGTTTGCCACAATGCTTGATTGAGAGAGAAGGATTGAAGACTTGAATGTGTGTAGATCTTCTCCTTGATGGTTGACTCCTTTGCTTGGCCTTCAATGAGGGAAATAAACTTGATCCACGGAGAAGATTGCCTTGAAAACACCTTAGAATGCATGAAATCTTGCTTGAGAACGCTAGGATACCAAAGAGCACTTGAAAACTTGATCTTGGTTCTCAAATTCTCGTTTGTAGCTAATAATGGATTGAGGATACCAAAATTAGGAGAGAGGCCACCTATATACCTCTCACAACATCTTGAGGGTTAACCCTCAGGAGGGTCGACCACAAATTCAAATACCCCACTAAATTACCAAGATGGGGAATTAAATCTCATCCCAAAACCCGGGGTATAGAACGCCTAGCCATTGTATACCCACCAATCAGGGCTCAAATTTAAACCATGGGCCCCAGGTAACTAGGGGATATCGGATTACGCACAATTGAGTTCGAGGTTGGGAAGTACAAAGGTGACAAATGGTAATAGAGGGCCCATGTAGGCTAAAGAAGACAAATAATAAAGGAGCATGCCTAGAAATAAGGGCTCACATTGAGTTTTGATGAGATTAAGATAACATAGGACCCATATTTGAATTTAGGTATCCATTAAGTGTGATATAAAGTCCTACTATGCAAATTAAGGCAAAAATGCACTAAGTTGGGTGCTAAATAATCATGAAATTGTACACACCAATAGGGTGCTTACAATTTACGATGGTACAGTTTATTCAAAGAGCAAATTGACCAAGTTATTGTAGTATTTGATTGTTCTTCTTATAGGTGGTTTATAAGAGGTCTCTTGTACAGGTTTCTAGCAAGATAGTGCTTTGAGAGGATGGAGCTATAGCCTCCTAGGTTTACTTGGGACCTTGAGATCATATTTGCTTTCAGTTTGGACCAGTCTGGTGATTTTGTGGTTGAGTTGGCATTTCATGAAGACAATCAATCTTTGGGAAGGGAGGATTGTAATGCAAAGTTCTCAGACTCGGGCTCGACTCTAACTCTGCGAGAATGACTTGACTCGTGACTCGGCAATGACTCGGCAAAATGAAAAAACCCTTGAAATGTAGAGATTTTTAACGATTTAAAACTTGTTTCATGCACCCATTATTGAATAAAGCTTAAAGACATTATAACATCATCAAATAGAAGCTAATTTGATCACATACATCCATCACATAAGTACAAACGTAAATTGTACCTGAAGGAAATAACAAACATAGATGTATAGAATTATAAATATTGTCAAATGTATATAAAATCCATGACATCAAATGTTTCCAAACATTTGTGTATAAAAAATCAAGTCTATGGCTTTGGCTCTGGCTCTGGCTCAACCTCAGCCTCAGAGTAGCTTATATCCCTCCTACAAAGGCGTCTAAGGTAGGTCTTGGATGACTGAGTAGCCATAGTTTGTGCCTGTGAGGTGCCACTCTGATTAACATCAGCTCTGCCTGATCGTGCTCTATCCTCCTCTGCCATGGCCATAGCCTTAGCCTCTCGATTTGCTTGGTCAACCCACTCAAGGTCCTCATCAGTGAAGACAAGATCGGTAGACTCAGTGAGCCACTCAGACTTTGGATCGATCTCCTCTAGCATGATTAGAGAGGTGTCATTGTCCAAAATCTGTCTGGTTATAAGACGAAGGTTGTAATGAACAAAGACTAGGTCATTCAACCTCTCCATAGAGAATCTATTACGCCTCTTCAAGTGGATGTGCTCAAACATACTCTAGTTGCGCTCACATCTTGTAGTGCTGCATGTATGGCTCAATATGCCGATGACAATTTCTTGAAGGTGTGGGGCTATAGGCCCAAAATGTTGCCACCATCTATTTGAAATAAGGAAAAGAAACAAATTTCTGTCTCATTTCCAACTTTAAGGCTAGATTATAAAATCAAAGTGCATAAACTTAAGAATCTTAACATATATTTCTACCTGGCTGCAATTCTATTCGAGCGTCTTTACACATTTTGCTTGCGAAAATCACCCCTACTGCGTTATCAAATGCTTTCATCTCGTGCAGTGTAGCTGTGGTATCAATAGACATCTTTTGGACCACTGTATATAGGCCACTAAGAACCTCCTTATCCACCTTGAAATCATTGCAGAAATGCAATGCCGGATTGAGGAAATAAGCTGCTGCATGGATGGACCTGTGAAGTTGGTTATGCCATCTCCTATAATTATCTCCCAAACGGGGCCATACTTATTCTCAATTCCTCCATATATAGATCTAATGACCTCCTTGGCCCTATCCATGCCCTCATATATGTAGCCCATAGAGGGCTTCTCCCCATCAACAACTCGTAGGAGAACTACTAGGGGCTCAGTGACTTGCAAATATTGTTAAACAAAAAGTTAAGTCACAACTGTGTATGAAATAAGCAATATTGCAAACAAAACAAAAATATGCATATAAAATTATAAAAAGTAAATACTAAATATTAAAGTGTTATAAATTTACCTGCATGATCTCTGCACAAGAGGTTCAAAAACCTGCCTCATCAAAAATGCAATCTACCACATCCATCCCTATAGTGTTCGTAACATAGGGTGAGGAAGTCCACTCCTCATCAACAAACATGCGCCTCAAAGCTGCCTTTGATTTCATCAAGGAATTTAGTGTGATAAAATTTGAGGCGAATCTTGTGATACCAAAACGAGCCAACTCCTTTTGCCCCATGAATTGCCTCATAATGGTAAGGACCGATGCATGATTGTAGATAAATTTGTAGATGTTTTTGGCCCTATCAACGCATTCTTTCACCCATTGAAGCTTACCAATATCTATCATGTCCCCATTCAGAAAGAATTTTAATAAGAATTAAATAATAAAATATTACTAATGATAATAAAGTTAATAATAATACTCAAGTAATAAATAAAAGAAAATATCATAGTTATAATTTTATTAGATAATAATAATCGAAATATAAATTGATTAATATAATAGTATAATATATAATTAAGAGAATAATATAAACTATTATTAATACAATAATATTATAATCTATTATTAGACATAATATATAATGTATTATCATTAATAATATCAATAGTATAAAGGGTCAAGATATGCTCTTGTATTAATATATTAATAATTTTATATATATTAGTGTACATTTAATAATAATGTATTAATATATTAATATAAAGAATATGTTAATATACATTATCTTATCTTAATGAACATTTACTTTATAAATATATGGAGACCTCCTAAACAATCAAAAACAAATCTGATAAACCTCGTTAACGGTGCGCCTGGCATGGGAAAGAGACGATATGAAGGGACACGTTTTTGGAACGCAGGGGGCAAATACAATGTTTTGGGAAGATATATATTTGAAGGAGAAATAAAATATACGGAGGGGGGATTAATGGAAAACAATATATAAAAAGGTATCTGCAAAAACAGAATAATACTTTATGAACACCAGTTGTTCAGTATGAAGAAAAATATATATATACATAAATATATATATACATGTGATCATCGCTGAAGAGAATATAAATTTAAGGTAAATTTGTATGAAACATTCACGAAAGAACTAGCATATAGACTAGATATGAGGAAATACATCAGAGGAATATAATATAGAGTCAATATGGAATAGGATATTATATTTACATTGGGTGTAAGGGAGAATAAGAATTAAAATATCAACGTGGGGGATAGCAGAATGGGAATTTGAAATATTAAGATTCTTAACCCACTAATATTTATTCTCGCTAGTTGAATGGGTAAGACATAAACACCAATTTTAGATTGACCTTGTCATATAGGATATAGTTAATGATGCACTAATATTATTAGAAAATTAACTCATCTTATATAGTTTGAATATATGAAATCACACAAGTATAATATATATATAGTTGTGATATAATAATAAATATGTTTATGATAAAATTATGAGATAAGTATAATATTGATAAGTTTGATATTAAGAAATAAATATATGTATAATAGAATTAGAGTCATATAGATATATGTATATATTATATTTGAATTATATCTAGGATATGTATATCAGATTATATAATGCGATCACAGAATTAAAAGAAATAATATATTTGGAATGTAACAATTATATATATATGTGTGTGTGTGTGTGTGAGAGTAAGAATGAAACCAGAATATGCACCAACTATGTGATGCATGTTTATTAACATATTTGTAATACATAAAAATAATAATATATACTCAGCCAATTCTTTAATCACTCACCAATTACAGTTAAGAGGATAGGGAGTATGTGAAGGAAGAGGCAAAGTAAATCGATCGCATGATGGGAAGGTCCCGAGATAGGTAGAGCCTTGAGGGAATCCACTGGTAGATAGTGCAAGCGTCCTAGCACAATAAATCTATCATCTTTTTTTTAGGTCTGTGATTAGGACTGAATTAAGGAATTAGAGCCTGAGCATATATTATGAATTAGAGATTATTCTTAATATAATATGATTTAAATGCATAATGGCGTATGATAATTATTGGTAATTGGCATCCTCCTAGTATGAAACATTACAAATTGTCATTCCCAAGTGCAATCTAAACCGTAATGGGGAATTTTGATAGTAAATTAAGTAAGACCCTATTTGGGGTCATTACAATATCCTCCAACCTGAGGTCAAGGCAATGGGCCGCACATGGAGACCAAAAATTTTTCGGGTGCCTCTCCATCAAAAGTTTACCTGCAGCAATTTTAAATTAATTAGATGTGATAAGAAAATTTTAAATAAATTGTTGGGTGCCGCTTCATTAAAACTTAAAAGTTTACCTGCAACAACATAACTTGCTGCATTATCCGCCACCACCTGCACCACATTTTCTTCCCCCACCTCATGTATGACTTCCTCGATAGCCTCATATAAGTATGTGGCATTTTTCACATGTGAGGAAGCATCAATGGACTTCAAAAACATGTTGGATCCTGAAAATAATGAAAAATAATTAGCAGTGATCATTGATTAATCAATAAATCAAAATTTAAATTATTCAATGCATTTAGGGAAGTAGAATGATCAATTGCCTCTGTAGGAAACAAGAAAATTTAGGAGTGTCCTATTCCTCCTATCTGTCCAACCATTTGTCATGACGGTGCAACCCTTTTTGCTCCAAGACACTCGGTGGTCCTCTAGCTCAACTTTCATATCATCAATCATTTCTAACAAGAGGGGGCCACTTAACTCAACATCAGTAAGGGCTTTAAACCCCGCCCCACAAATGGTTACGACATCTATCATGCGTCGCCAATAAGGAAACCTGTCACAAATAGATTAAATAAGTATGTGTGAGAAAATTATAACAATTCATTGCGAATAATCATTAGACAAAACAAAGTTCAACTTCAAACTATAAATTTTAAAATTTAATTTTAAAGCAATCAAATAAAAAAGAATTACCTGGTTGCAATAAATGGAATGTTGCAAAAGTACCAAAACTTGCAAATTTGTTTTCTTGCAGCATCATGAACCTCCTTGTTCCAACCCATGCTCTCAAGCAAGGACTGTGTACTAGGACTAGTGTGTGGCGCAAAATAATTGTCCAACCTAGATTTCCAGACTCTAGGACCAAAGGTAACAGTTCCACTAGGAGGAGTAGAAGTAGAAGCACTAGCACTAACAAAAGCCCTAGGATGAAAGGGAGACATGGAAGGACCCTCTCCAACACAACCTATGGATGCGGATGTGGATGCAGATGCACGGGTACCAATAGCAGCTAACTCATCCATTTGCCTCCTCTTATTTCCCTTTTCTTGTTCAAATGTTTCTAAATGGACATAACAGAAACAAATTGCCTCGATAGTTGTTTTTAGACATTGCTCAGTATCATGGCCACGTATGCCGACAATATGGTATTTAAATATATTTATGCCTCCATAGTTAATTTCTTTACAAAATATACATTTTGTTTGATTTCTTGTTCTACTAGGAAACTCTTCAGTATATTTCCAAGCCTCATCCTTTTTAGCATGTCTTAGGCTTAGGTTGAGGATGAGGAGGATTAGGAGGAGCCATTAGGAAAAATATTGTTTCCAAAATGTGAAGGTTGCTGAAATAAGACAATTTTACAAACAGATTACCATTTGTGCATTGTATTTTATTAAGTTATAAACTAATAGAAAAAAATCAGCAATCTCTACATTTGTGCTTGTGTTTTGTTTTTTGAAAAAGTTCAAATTTTAAAGGAAGAATTTAAAAAAATCAGCAAAACCTACATTTTTTTAAAGAAAAAATTGTAAATACATGTTTACAATTTTTCCTAAAAAAAATCTAGGGTTTGCTATTGTTCTACTTCTCCCATTGAAGTATGCAATTATATTTGAATAGAAAAAATTCAAGATTTGCAAAGTTAAACTTAAAAAATTTAACAACAAAATGAAAAATCCATAAACATACAAAAAAACCAACAAAATCTATAAAATTGAACACTTACCTTTTTCAAATGAGTTGAGAAGTCTTTGTAACAGCTGCTATGGACTCCTTGATGCTCTCAATGCAAGTATAGTGCTGCCCAAATGTGATTTGTGGAAGCCTTTTAGCTCTTCTTATCTGCTGGTTGCAAACCTATGGCCTCTTATTTTTCTTTCTCTCTCACTTTTCCTCTCTTCTCTTAACAATGAAACAAGACACCTTTTAGGGTTGGAGTGAAGAGACCAGTGAAAAAAAATGTTAAAAAACTGTTTTTTTTGGTTTTTTTTAGTTTTCATTTGAGTTTGGCGCTAGCCGAGTCATGACCATCGGACTCGGTGAGTTAGCCCCTGGCTTGCTGACTTGACGAGTCACGCGTGTCAAAGGGTTTGACTCGGCGAGTCACGAGTTAGGATCATCCTAACTTGGCAAGTATGTCCCAGCGCGATGACTCACCTGACTCGTGGCGAGTCAGGGAACTCTGCTGTAATGTTCCCACTTTCGAGTTCTCTTGCATGGTAGTTGGCTTTGATCTTCTGGGTGTGTCACAACTTTATGACAATGGTTGTTTTCTAAATTGTCGGTTTAGGGTTTAGGGTTTGGGTTTGTTTGGGTTCGTTAGTACAAAAAACATATAAAAATTATACACACACACACACACACACACATATGTATGCAGCCTAGAAGCATGAATTAAGATTAGAATGCCACATAGTATCATAAAAATAACAAAAACACTATAAACTTGTAATCATAGCATCATATCTATTATCAACATCAAAATATTAAAATAATATTGAGTTCAAGTATCATTGTTTTGACTTTCAACAATTGAAACTTTATACTAAGTTTCAATCATCTAATGGATTTTTCTAAATCTTCATCATCTTCTTCTTCATCAAAGGCATTAGTTGATTCACAAACAGTGCCAGTGCCAATGCCAATGGGATCAGATGCACTAATAACATTCTTGCTTTCCAAGTCCTCAAAAGCTTATTACTTTTTCACTATACAGAGAGCTTGTTTGTTTGTAATTGGCATCCTACTTGAAAAACGTTATAAAAGTAGTTTCCAACTCCCTTCACCTATTGAAGATATTGTTTAATGTTTAAAATATGATTTATCACTATAGAGAGCTTCCAATTAATCGGACAGGGGTCATTATCAGCAATTAGATATAAATATTTCACTGTAAGAAATTTTGAGGTCTAGTTTAATTTGATATAATAAATATCTGATCTTCAGCAATTTTTTTTTTGTAATGTCAAAGATCCTATTCAAATTCTGTAATAATTGTTTTCTGCACTAAATTATAGAATGTTTCTCAGTGGAACTGTACCTGGTTTGCACTTGGTTTGCCTGGGTCTGCCCTAGCTCGACCTAGGTTCGGCCCAGAGGAACCAGCCTTCCTGGGTTCCAACCCAAGTGGAACCCATTGGAGAACCGCGACTAGGAACAAGTACCGGTTAGAATTTCGCTTGGTCTGGAGGGCCAGTGGGAGAACTGGGTAACTTAGGTTATTTTATTTTACAAACGAGCTCAGATAGTTGAGAGGACTTACTGGGCAATTTTTGATGTCATTTTTAACTTTTGGCATGTTCTCCAAGCTTCTTAGTGTCTATCTTTAGTAAGTCGCCCAATCAAGTTTGATTATCACCATTCATCATTAGTATCATTCCTGCATAGTCATTTTTTGATTTCAATGGATTTCGACCATTTTCACAACTTCGGTGTAATATTCAACTATATTTTTTAGTAAGTCACAACTTCGGTGTAATATTCAACTATATTTTTTTAGTAAGTCACTAGATCAGGTCTGATTATCATCATTCATCATTAGTATCACTCTCGCGTAGGTCGTTTTTCGATTCTATTGCATTTTGACCATTTTTGCAACTTCAGTGTGATATTCAACTACATTTTAATTAAATTTGCTAAGGTTGCCATTTTAATTAAAAAAATTAATGGGTGCCTCAGTATAAATATGAATTATTTTCCTTAAACCCCTTCTTGAAGGTCTGAGAGTTCTGCGTTTTGCTCCAAACCGAATTTCTTCTTTCTCCTGTCCCTGGCCGCATCATCTTTGATCTTCTACTCTTTCCAAACTGCTCTTTCGTAAGCTTTAGTAATGTTGCGAGGTATTAAGACATCAACAGGTCCTCCAATATGATGGTTAAGCCCCATGATGAATTTTGACACACAAAAATTCTCATCTGCTTGGTACTAAGGAACGTACTTGAGAAGTCTTGTAAAATCTTCCCAATACTCGTGGACTGACATACCTCGTCTTAAATCTTGGAATTCCCCTAGCTTTTGATTGTAGAAGAGTTGGGGTAACCACCTTTGTCTTAAAATTTTGACAAATTGCTCCCAAGTGACCTTGGTTATCTTCAACTTAAGCTCCATCATTTTGTTTTCCCACCATGTAGCCGCTTCCCTGGCCAACTAAAAGGCTCCCCAAGCAGCCTTGGATTTTTCGGAGTAGTGACAGATTTCAATTTTTTTTTCCATCTCTGTTAGACTTTCCTCCACAGCATCTCCAGACATGGATCTGGAGAACTTATGGGGTTTCACTTTTCTCATATCTAAAGAAATCTCCTTGGCCAGTTGGAGATGATCTTCATGATCATCTAGGTCTTCAAAAGACTCTCCCTGATGTCCGCTTTGATAGGTATGCTTAGACTTATGGGTCCTGAGTCTAGATTGTGACTCTCGTTCATTTTTAGTGGTTTTAGGTGGTCCATCCACCTTCCTCTCCAGATTGACGATTTGATCTTGGGTGTTGGCCACCATCCGAAAGAGTTGATCAAGCTTCGCTAAAGGGTTGTTGGTGCTATCTGATCCCTCATGGTGGTTCAAAGAATTGTTCATTCCTCCAATTTAATCACCCAATTATTTAATGAAGAGGAGTTTTATTAATTTTACACATTTATGCATCTATTCATTCTTCACAACAATAAAAGATAGTACACCAAAGAATAAGAAAGCAAAATTTCCTCTTTTATTAATTTTCCAAAAATTGATTACATCATTATTTAATAGGTTACAAAATTGCTTTAGAGTGTTCGCTTCACATGTCATTATAATCTGTGATGGGCTCTTCCTGCCCATCAAAATTAGAAGATATGTGTCGATATCCAGGGGTAGGCACACAATAATCAGAGGGTTTATTGGATGCAACACTCTTAGTTGGAGATTCTTCAGTTTTGACCTTATAGTTTTCTACAGGATTCTTAGAGTTTTCTTTGTTTGAAGACGTCCATCTACGCCTCTCCTTATAGAATCGACAAATATAGTGGGCCAACGTCTCATTGTCTCCCAGAGGTGCTACATCGGAAAGATCATATCTGGTGTGAACCATCCAAAGTTGCACACTAGTGGGATCTCGAACTTTATTTTGAGATGCACATCTGATCCACATTATGCGAATCACCGACGATGGTTTCGGTTTACTATGTGTGAATAGGTGAGCTCCTAGGTCCAGAGTTGAACCCAGTCGCACTAATACCATACAAATCATACTAACTATACTATCCTAAATAATTAGGGAAATAAAAATTTCTGTAACGGGAATTGAAATATGCAATAACAACATAACTGAAATAATTGTCTTCCATTTTCTCCACTGGGTTTTCCTCCCTTTAGTTTTTGGTCCCTTCCTATGGTCCTATCTTCTTTGGTCGCATAGCCTAACATGTTGATCTCCATTGTATGTCCTCCTCTCCTAGTATACTTTTAGTTTCGATCTATTGATAGAGTCTTGTATCGGCGTGTCGTACAAAGTTACCAACTTAATTGCTCCATTCTTGCCAACTTCTATGATTTTATAGGGCAGTTGCCACCGAATTGTGAACTTATGGATTTGATCTTATTAGGACTGTTATACTTCAAAACTGACTGCCCTGGTTGTAAGTTCATTCTTTGAAGTTGTTTGTCGTTCTAGCACTTTGGTCATTATTGCATGGTTTCAGTGGCCCATTGTGTCACTACCCTTCGTTCGTCCAACTTGTTCATGGAAAAGATTTCTTCCTTTAGACTCTCTCCGTCGCTAAGACTTTTCTCGACAACAATTCTCAAGCTAGGAACCATGTACTCGGCGGGGACCACTGGTTTTTACCCATACATCAAGTGGAATGGTGTGTGCCTTGTCACCTTGTATGTCGTATGATAGGCTGATAGTATGGCTGGTAATTTTTCTTCCCAATCTTCTTCAACACTGCACAACTTGTATATGACAGAAACTAGCACCTTGTTCATTGAGTCTGCCTAGCCATTTGCTTTCTCGTAGTACGGATTGGACAGATTGTTAAAAAATTTGAAATTTGTCGTCATCAACCGAATGACATGATTGATGAAGTGTACTCCCTAGTCACTCGTTATTTGAATGGGAGTGTTGTATCATGTAACTGTCTGCTCATAGATGAACCTCGTCGTACTAATGGCAATGTTCAGTAGTGCCCTTGCCTCCTCCCACTTCATAACATGCTTTGTGGCTACCATAATGTATATGCATTTGTGCACTTGGTTGACATTCAACAGACCAATGAAGTCTAGGCCCCACCTCTCAAATAGCTCCTCTAGCTGCAAGGGGAACGACGACGCGCAATCCCTCTTGAGAGGTTTTCGTACTCTTTGGTAGGTGTCACATCCAACCACTCACTCTTAGGCATTTGTGTGTATCGTTGACCACCATAAACCTGCTAGTAGAACTTTACGGGCTGTAGCATTTGGTCCCATGTGACCTGCAACTAGGCCTTCATGTGCTTCCTTCAATGTTCTATGTATCTCTTCCTGCGTGACACATCTTTGCAACACATGGTCAGGACCCATTTTATACAACAAACCATTTATAAGATGAAAGTATTTACTCTTCAAAGCTATTTCTTCCTCTTGCCTAGGGCATGTCCTTTGGGAAAGTAGAGGTGGATAGGTACTCTGCGATGATCTTGTACCATGGTGGTAGTGCTGCAATCTAGAAAAGGTGACCAATAGGAAAGTCCTCATTCACACTGTTAGGTGGCTCTCTCGACTTGATTCTTGACAACTAATCAACAAAGACATGGCTTTTCCCCGATCCAACAATGATTGTGAATGTGACCTATAGCAAGAGCACTCAATGGCTTACCTATCCCTGAATGATCGACTTGTTTACCAAGTACATGAGGGCTTAATGTTCTATGTAGAATGTGAATGGTGTCGCTAGTTGGTAATGATAGAGTACACCATTCCCATTGCCTCCTTTTCGTTTGTACTATAGTTCTTCTCTGCCTTAGAGAGTAGCCAAGTGGCAAGGAACACTGGATGGTCTATTTGTTGTGATCCCACTTGGCATCTATGTGTACGTGGAACTCCTTGTTCTAGTCTGGTTATCCTAGGATATGTGCGCCAACTAATCTTGACTTGCGTTCACTGAAGGCCTTTTCTTTCTCATCTCCCCATGTGAATGGTTGTCCCCTCCTTGTCAGCATATCCAATGGGTACAAATTCGGGCTAAGTTCTTGATGAACCTTCTACGATAGCCAACATCCCCAAGGAAGGATTTGAGCCCTATGAAGTTCTTGGTTGTCTCCATCTGTATGATGACCCTTACCTCGTCTAGGTCGGTCTTTAGTCTTGCCTTGCAAACAATGTGGCAAAGTAAGTTGCCTTGGGGTACCATGAATCAACACTTCTTCAGATTCGGTGCCAACCATGCTCTCCTGCATCTCTCCATGCATTGTCCGAGTGCTCCTAGGTGGATGTCCTACCCATTGTATATTGACTAGTCATCCTAGAAGGCTTTGAAATTCCCCACCAACATCTTGTCAAAAATGTGTAGAATGATCTATTGGAACATTGTCAGAGTGTTGCATAAGCGGAACAACATCCGGTTGTATGCATATGCTTTGTCTTGGTAGTCTTTAGTTTATCCTCTTCAACGATACTTATTTGGTTGTACCCAAAGAATCTGCCCATGAATGAGTACATATAATGACCAACAACTTCTTCAAGGATGATGTTGGTAAACGAGATCGAGAATGGGTCCTTGATAGTCGTGGCATTCAGGCACTTGAAATCCACACATGCTCTGATTTGATCTACCTCTGTTTTGAGGGAAATTACAATCAGCAAGATCCACTTGTTTGTTTTTACTTAAAAAATTATATCTACGTCCAAGATTTTCTCAATTTCTGTGTACTTTGGCAGCATATTCTTATTCACCTTGAAGTGTTTTTTCATATTGGTTGTGCACCAGGTATGAGGGTGATCTTGTGTACGCAGTGTTCTGGTGGTATACCCTTATGGTCCTTGTATGTCCAAGCGAAGGTGTCTTTGTATCCCATGAATATCTTGAATGTAGTGCACTACCTTCAGTATGGGGTCTAGTTGTCATTGACCAAGATGACCTTCAGGTTGTCACTTCCTTATTTTCTTCTTGCTTCTTCCATTAATCTTTCTTTAATTCCTATGCTCCCCTCTTTCTTCCTTCCTCCCTATCTCCTCTCAAATGAAATCTCATCCCTTTTATATCTTATGTTGAGGAAGTCACAACTCTTCATTGCATGCCTCTTAACTTTTCATTAAACTTAATTCCCTCAAAGGCTACATGGATCTAAGAATGAGGCACTTTGTAATGGCTCCGTCATTAAATAAAATAAATAATAATGTTTGTATTTGGGTTCTGATCGATTTTTGTTTATCTCGGGCCCATCTTTTATTTTAGCATAGGAGTAGGTGTTGCCATGTCGGCTTTATTTGTGCACCCTCGGGAGTTTGTCCGACGGGTATTTATGACCGGCGTGTAGGATGTATTTCTCATGGGTGAATTTGGATATTTATTTGCTATTGCGAATTCCAATTGGAATTCTGTTGTCTGCCATTTTGAAGGTGAAAGACCCTCCCTATTTGGTATTTACAGTTTCGGTGGGAGTAACTCCTTACCATATTCTGCTCTGCTCTCCGTTCGAGATTTTGTAATCTGAAGTATTATTTTTATTCAATCTAATTCTGTTGTATCAATTGTTTTGGCGACTATCTGGTGCTACCATTCTCTTGCATTTACATCACTATGTTATCAAAGTTGTTTATTTGTAGTATTAATGTTCGAAGGCAATACCTTTTCAAACAAAGTTAGGATACACACCGTACGACCTTGATACCGTACAACCATCAAATTTGCCTGAGGTCTTCCCTAGTGTACGGTCTTGTCACTCTACCGTACAACCACTATTACTACCGTACATCGTACGACCTCTGTCATACCCTCCAGGCGTCCATTACTGGACACGAAGTGGGTCGAGGTTGCTGAAGGTGTTGCCGCACACCGTACAACCTATACTTTACAGTATGCTCTCTCTCTCCTACACCACTCTTTGTCAAACCGTCGAAGTTGGAACATTGCAGTTGCGTCAGAGCTGGTGATCTTGCCAGCCTGTTGGGTAGTGAATGCGGAAGGAGCTTCAGGTGTACACCAGAAGGAGGTACCGTTCTCTTGACAGAATGGGCGAGCCATAGGATCCAACCGCTGAAATTATGGAATTATTGAGGGAGTTAACCAGAAGTCAGGCTCAACTCAACGAAACCATGATCAGAGGGCAAGAATGACGACTCATGGAAGAGACGTTGCAGAAATTGGCTGAAGGAAGGACTAATGGAGAACAAAACGGACATGGCGGCAATAATTCAGTCACAGGGAGAGCAAACTCTCATACACACCCTCGACCATCGATGCCGATGTTTCCGCCAAGGACCGAAGTATCTCAAAGGGAACGAGAGCCCACCTTTGAATAAATGCAAGATCAACTAATGCAAGATTGGAGGAACACAAATCTCGAGGGGAATCTGTCCTTCAAAGATACTGAACTGCAAATGAGATACTCAGGAGGCAGTGGTCGTGGCTATTACAACAATGACCTTAAGTGGAAGATAGGCAAGGTAAATCTATCATCTTTTGATGGAGCTGGATCAACAACTGCGCGGGCATGGGTACAGAAGGCAGACACATACTTTCAGCTTAACCCGATGCCGAAGGAGGAAGCAATCAAGTTTGCAGCGCTCCACCTAGAAGGGATCGCACACGGATGGTGACCCTCAGCCATGATCAAATAACGTCGTACACCGAGTTCACGGAGAGATTGATAGACCGCTTCGACGGGAAAGATCCAGAACTTAATTTCAAGGAGCTCACTTAGTTGAAGCAATCCGGGTTAGTTGACCATTACATTGCTGAATTCCAGAGGCTATCCGTCCTGGTGATAGATATCTCAGAAAGGCGCCTGATTGTGTTGTTCGTTGATGGGTTGAGGGAACCTCTCAGAGGTTGGGTGACAAGATTCAACCCCATCACGCTCACAGATGCAATAAAAAAGGCACGCGATATGGCGACATCTTCCTCTTCCTCCAGGAGTTATTCACACCCCAAACCACCACTTGCTCTGAAGGAAAGAGACAAAAAACCCCCACCAAAGAAGCCATCGTTGGATGAGGCCACCAGGCAAGAGTTTAGGGGAAGGAAACTTTGTTTCAATTGTAAGGAGCCGTGGGAACCAAGGCACCGATGTTTGGGCAAAGTAAAATTCCACTACATTGAGGTGATGTCTGAAGGAGAAGAGGAACATGAAGAACCCGAAGCCGAAGGAGATGGACAACAAGTTTCTGACCGTGCAAAGAGGATTGCCACACTGGTTTGGAGGGGAGGTGCCATTGCGGCACTTGCTGGCACTCCGAGGTGTACTGTGTTCTGGGTACGGAGTACGCTCCAGGGATAACGGGTTGTGGTAATGCTCGACAGTGAGGCCACACTCAACTTCATCAACTCGTCACTGGTCAACAGAAGAGATCTGCGTATAGAGGCACATCAAGGGTTCGAAGTCAAGGTGGCGGGAGGAAACCTCTTGTTGTGTACCCATTTGGTTCCCCAACTGAGCATCACCACGGGGAACCACACGGTAATAGACGATTTCTTCGTGGTAGATTTGGATGACATGGAGGTCATATTGGGCATTCAGTGGATGGAGACCCTAGATGAATACACACAAAGTTTCAAGAGGATGGAGTTCTCTTTCGAGGTGGATGGAAAGGTGGTACTGAGGGGAATGTCCAACGGTGGTCTGAAGGAAATCTCGGCACGATTAATGGAGGCCATTTTCAGACACGATGATGTTGTTTGGGTCGCACACTGTTTGGTTTCAACCACGCCTGTGAAGGGTCAACACGCGTACTACCATGGCGACGAGCTCCAGATGGTGTTGGACAAGCATAGTTTGGTCTTCGCTGACATTCCACCTGGCATACCCCCGCACCGTGGTTTTGAGCACACCATTGAGTTGGAGGAGGGAACCAAGCCCGTCATCACCACTCCATACCACCATCCTAAAATGTTTAAGGATGAGATTGAAAAGACAATCCGAGAATTGCCCGACAAGGGGTGGATCAGGCCCAGTTCCAGTCCTTTCGCATCGTCGATGGTGTTAGTGAAAAAGGATGGTACCCTGTGGATGTGTATCGACTACTGTTCGTTAATTAAGAAGACCATCAAGAATAGGTACCCTATTCCTAGGATTGACGAGCTACTGGATAGTTGCACGACGCCGTCTATTTTCCCAAAAGACCTCCGCTCAGGCTACCACCAGAGCCGCATGAGGGAACAAGATGTGGAGAAGACAACCTTCCGTTGTCACTACGGACACTATGAATTCCTGGTCATGCCATTCGGGTTGACTAACGCACCCGTTGCTTTCCAATCCTGCATGAACCACATTTTCATCAAACAACTACGCAAGTTCCTATTGGCGTTCTTTGACGACATACTCATATACAACAAGAAATGGGAGGAACATCTAAGGCATTTGGACGAAGTGCGGGAAATCATGAAATCGCAATCCTCGTTCGCCAAGAGATCCAAATGTGAGTTTGGGATGACGAAGGTACTATATTTGGGACACATTGTCAGTGGTTAAGGTGTTCAGGTGCATCAAGAAAAGATCCAGGCCATCTTGGATTGGCCGCCTCCTACAACTCTCTCAGAGCTGCACGGGTTCTTCGGATTATGCAGTTACTACAGAAGGTTCGTGAAGGGTTTTTCCCAGCTTGCCGCACCCTTGACTGACTTGATCAAGAAAGGATCTTTCCAATGGAATGAACAGGCACAATGTACTTTCGACAAGAAGGAAACCATGAGTTCCTGTCCGGTCCTTGCATTACCACACTTCACTCGACCCTTCATCGTAGAATGCGACGCTTTAGGGGAAGGCATCGGGGCCGTACTCATGCAGGACTGTCACCCGATTGCATTCGAGAATCAAAAACTCTCGAGAGTGGAGAAGTTGTATTCCATCCATGACAAAGAAATGCTCGCCATCATGCATGCCCTGATGAAGTTTAGGCAGTACCTCGTCAGATCTAAGTTCGTCGTCCGTACGGACCACAACAGCCTGAGGTATTTCTTGGAACAGAAGGAGCTGAACGAAAGACATCAGAAGTGGGAGGGAAAAATCCAGGCGTTTGACTTCGACATTGAGTATGTGAAGGCGAAGAATAATATTGTGGTTGACGCTTTATCAAGGAAGCCTGCCATATGCTCCTTGTCTCAGATTTTGGTGGATTGGAATGCATACCTGTTGGTCGAATATTCTAAGAAACTTTTTGTGTCAGGTGATGGATGGCGAAGTGCGTGATGATAGATACAAGGTGGTCGACGACATCATTTAGTTTAAGGACAAGATTTATTTAGTACCCGAGTCCAGGATGAAAGAGAAAATTTTAAAGGAGATGCACAACTCACCCTTGGTCAGGCATCCAGGGTACGTAACTACCTACAGACAAATCAGAGAAAGATTTTCATGGAAGGGTCTCAAGAACGATGTCCTACAATATGTTCGGGAATGTGCTACCTGTCAGTAGAACAGATTCGAGCACACACTACTAGCTGGTCTACTACAACCATTACCGCTATCTGAGCAAAAGTGGGATAGCATCTCTATGGACTTCATCTCAGGGCTTCCCAAGGTGCAAGGTAAGGATTGTATCTTCGTGGTGGTCGATTGGCTAACCAAGTATGCACACTTGTTTTCCATTCCCGTAGGGTATCAGGCCGCACAAGTGGCGGATTTGTTTTTTTGTGAGGTATTCCGCTTGCATGGTCTCCCTCAGAACATCGTCAGCGATAGGGATAACCGCTTCCTCAACATCTTTTGGACAAAACTGTTTCGGCTCGCAGGGACGGAGTTGTCACCGAGCACCAGTTATCATCCGCAGACTGATGGACAGACCGAGATTGTGAACAAGTGGCTGGAAGGCTACCTCAGGAACTACGTTTTGACACAGCAAAAGGCATGGGTTAAGTGGTTGCGTTTGGGTGAACACTGCTACAATACCACGTACCACATGTCGTTTGGCATGGCGCCATTCAAAGCACTGTACAGCTATGAGCCCCCATCATTCGTTGATATGGCACTGGCCGATAGCCGTGCGCCGAAGGCCAAGGATTGGCTACAGGAAAGGTTGGACATCTTGAAGTCTCTCAGTGAAAACCTTCAGACGGCCCAAAACCAGCAGAAGATGTATGTTGACAGGCACCGAATAGAGAGAAGTTTTTGTACCTCCGACTTCAACCCTACAGACAATCTTCTCTGAAGACATATTGCAAAGAAAAGTTGAGGCCATGTTTTTACGGACCCTACCGTGTGGTCCTGAGGGTAGGTGAAGTTGCCTACGAACTGGATCTGCTGGAAGGAAGTCGAATCCACAATGTCTTTCACGTGTCTTGCCTGAAGAAAGCTGTAGGACAACACGTCACGGTCTCAATAGATCTGCCACCCCTCGACGAAGGAGGGAAGCTAGTGTTAGAGCCAATCGAGATCATCAACATTCGGGAGAAGAGGCCGAGGACACGCACGGTCAAAGAATTTCTTGTGCGCTGGAGGGATCTACCACTAGAAGACGCCACCTGGGAAGGCAAACAAATTTTGGAACACCCCAGTTTGTGATTGCTTGAGGACAAGCAATTTTCGGGACGGGAGGATTGTAATGTCCCCGTCATTAAATAAAATAAATAATAATGTTTGTATTTGAGTTCCGATCGATTTTGTTTATCTCGGGCCCATCTTTTATTTTAGCATAGGAGTAGGTGTTGCCGTTTCGGCTTTATTTGTGCACCCTCGAGAGTTTGTCCGACGGGTATTTATGACCGGCGTGTAGGATGTATTTCTCATGGGTGAATTTGGATATTTATTTGCTATTGCGAATTCCAGTTGGAATTCTGTTGTCTGCCATTTCAAAGGTGAAAGACCCTCCCTATTTGGTTTTTACAGTTTCGGTGGGAGTAACTCCTCACCCTATTTTGCTCTGCTCTCCGTTCGAGATTTTGTAATCTGAAGTATTATCGTTATTCAATCTAATTCTGTTGTATCGATTGTTATCAAAGTTGAACAAAATACTACAGATAAACAACTTTGATAACACAATGATGTGGCATTTACATCATTGTGTTATCAAAGTTGTTTATCTATAGTATCAGTGTTCAAAGGCAATACCTTTCCAAACAAAGTTAGGATACACACCGTACGACCTACATACCGTACGCCTATATTTTGCACGGAAAATCAGTCTTATACCGTATAGATTTGATACCGTACAACCATCAAATTTGCATGAGGTCTTCCCTAGCATACAAACTTGTCACCCTATCATACGACCACTATTACTATCGTACGCCGTACGACCTCTGTCATACCCTTCGGGCATCCAGTACTGGACACGAAGTGGTTCGAGGTTGTTGAGGGTGTTGTCGCACACCGTACGACTTGCACTTTACAGTACGCTCTCTCTCTCCCCTACACCACTCTCGGTCAAACCGTCGGAGTTGGAACATTACACACTTGCCCAAGAATGATAATAGAGACCATCACTTTGATCTAAGGAGAAAAATGGGTAAGCTTAATTTTCCATACTTTGATGGTTCGAGGAAGATAGCGGCACGAGCTTGGGTTCAAAAAGTGGATACATACTTCCAACTCAATCTAATGCTGAAAGAGGAAGCAATCAAGTATGATGCTGTACGTCTTGATGGGGTGGCTCGTGAATTGTGGCACCATGGAACAATCACTATGGGCCATGGACAAATTACCTCATATGTTGAGTTCATGGAGAAACTAATAGAAAGATTTGACAACAAGGATTTTAAGCTTTATTTCAAGGAACTGGCACAATTAAAGCAATGGGGAACAACTAATGAATATGTTGCAAGCTTCCAAACACTTTTCATGTTGGTCACTAATGTTTCTGAAAGGAGGCTAGTTGTCTTATTTATGGATGGCCTAATGGACCCTCTTAGGGGTTGGGTCAAAGCTTTCAACCCTAGCACACTTCAAGAAGTTGTTTAGAAGGCTAGAGATATGAACTCAAGTGCATGAAAGAACAAAGTACCATCAAATGGATCATCCTTTCAAAAGGACAAAGTAAAACAACCTTTCCAAAAGGAATAGCTAAAAAGGAACAAAATAGATGAAGAAACTAGGCAAGAACTAAGGAGGAAGAAACTTTATTTTTACAAGCAAAGAACCTTGGGAGTTAGGGCATAGATGCCTATGTAGTGTCCCTTCTTATTCTCCTTATATAATTCCCTGCAAAACCAACGTTAGTATACAATATCATTCAATATTTATATGACACTTACTCTATTCTAAGTTAGTGAGGGGAATTTGACCCTAGGAACTGCCTCTAGGTCGGGCTTCACAGAATTCTCGATTCTCGGTTTGAGGGATATAAGATCCACTCTAAGCAATCGGGCTATCAGTTGTCGTTTCATAGAGCACCGCTCCTAGGTTCTCTTGAAAACGGTCACCGTTATCCAAGCCTACACATGCATATGACTGGCTATCAGTATATATACTGCCTATACGAGATTATAACAATCTCAAATTGGCAACGGGGCTATACCAACCTCGATTTGCCATTGGCAACGCGACTATAACAATCTCGAATTGCCAATCCATCTCATTTGGGCAACGGGGCTATACCAACCTCGAATTGCCATTGGCAACAAGACTATAACAATCTCGAATTGCCAATTCATCTCATTTGGGCAATGGGGCTATACCAACCTCGAATCGTCATTGCTCAGGACTCCCATCTCTAATGAATATCCAATTCATTCTCTATGGTATCCAATATTCATCAAATTAGGGCACATAAAAAATGTATGATATTAATACGGATTATAAAATTAATTTTAAGTTTTCAACCATAGAAGAAATCAACATTACATAAAAAATGCTTTTAATTACGATTTCTTAAAATATCTATTTGTATGTCTCAATTGATATATTCATAAATGAAAATTCAAAATACATATATATATATATATATATATAAATATAATAATGATTAATTAAGAATTTAATAATAATATTTCATACCCCAATTCCTATCGGGATCCTTGTCACTGTTTTTATCCTGTTGATTGTATATTTTTTGGTGCCGTGTCTTTTTTCCTCCCTTATTCATTTATACTGCGCTAGGGGGGGAATGTTCACCACGTGGGTGAGGG
The DNA here is from genome assembly GCA_018584345.1 of Thuja plicata. Taxonomy (NCBI): domain Eukaryota; kingdom Viridiplantae; phylum Streptophyta; class Pinopsida; order Cupressales; family Cupressaceae; genus Thuja; species Thuja plicata. The sequence continues at coordinate 291,403 of MU223947.1, forward strand.
GAGTCACGCCCTCTCCCCACGGGTGGCAACTCTGGTCACGCCCCTTGGCTGCGACTGTAGTCGCAACTCTTAGGGGCTGCTAACGTCGCAGCCCAAGGGGGATTGAGACTTGGTCGCTTCCCCTTTTTTATTTTTCTTTAATAATATTTTATAATTTATATTTATTAATATATTCATTATTATTAATGTATTAATATTATTATTAAATATAATATATTAATATTATATTATTATTAACATATAATATATTAATATCATTTTATTATTAACATATAATATATTAATATGCTGATTATAATATATTAATATATTGATATTTTTAAAGTATTTAACATTATTAATAATTAATTGTTACTTGATAGAATTTATTAATTATTATATATTAATCGTTTGATATATATCCATTATTAATATTATCGTTAATTAGTTTTAATGTTCAATTCTTCGGCTAGAAGTATAATTAAATCGAGGGCCATCACAACCTAGGCAAAGGGTAGGTTCATTTTATCGAGGTAGTGCCTGATAGTGATGAAGAAGAGAAATCTGATCAAGATGGAATAGATGAAGAACTAGTGTTGGAAAACCTCTAGATAAAACAAAAGAAGGGTGGTGTTACTGCCACTATGACCAGAACTCCAAGATTCAATTCATTTAAGGTTCGTGGGGTGCTACAAAACAAAAGATAACGGTGCTAATCGATAGCGGAGCTACCCACAACTTTATTGATTCGACCTTGGTCACCAAAAATGGACATCAAATAGTAGAACACGAAGGGTTTAGTGTGATGGTGGCAGATGACTACCAAATGTCTTTTTCAACAAAGGTAACAAAATTGAATATCACAATTGGTGATTATACAATCATTGATGCCTTTCGTGTTGTAGAATTGGGTGACACAATGCTATAGTGGGCATCCAATGAATGATGTCCATTGGTAAATACTTACAAAATTTGCAAACCATGAAATTCAAATTCAAGGTAGATGATAGAAAGTGGTATTTAGGGGACTATCTGGTGGAGCTCCTCGAGTTGTACCAGCCAAGAAGATGGAGAGCATATGTAGGCATGGAGATGTTGCTTGGGCCACACAATGCCTTTTTCATCCAAATCAATGAGCAGAAAGCCCAAGTATTATTGTGATTTGCAAACCATCTTGGATAAGCATAATCTAGTTTTTGGAGACATAGCACCCAGAAGGCCATCAAATAGAGGATTTGAACACACCATCGAATTAGAAGGTGCAAAACCGATCATCACCGTTGTGTATAGACACCCCAAGAAGTTTGAGGATGAGATTGAGAAATCTATCAAAGAATTGCTTGAAATGGGACATTAAGACCGAGCTCAAGTCCATTTGTATCTTTCAATGTTGGTAAAGAAGAAAGATGGAACTCTCCGAATGTGTATTGACTACTGAGCTTTAAACAAAGGGACAATAAAAAATAGGTATTCAATGCCTAGGATTGATGAACTATTGGATGAATTGCAAGGTGCGGTTTATTTCGCAGAGATAGATCTAAGGTCAGGCTACCACCAATAATAGTTTTGGAGCAATACATCCACAAGACCGCTTTTCAATGCCATTTTGTCCATTATGAGTTTTTGGTTATACCTTATGGCTTGACCAAAGCACCAGCTACATTTCAATCTTGTATGGATCACATATTTAATAAGCAACTAAAGAAATTCTTACTTATATTTTTTGATGACATTCTTATATATAGCAAGACTTGGAATAATGAAAGTGCATTTGGATGAAGTTTTGGGAATAATGGAAGCGCATTCCTTATATGCAAAAGTATATAAGTGTGAGTTTGGTATGACCAAAATTCTATACTTGGTCCATATCATTAGTGAAAAAGGGGTTCAAGTGCATCAAGAGAAGACTCAAGCCATCTTAGATTGTCCTCCACCAAAGAATCACAAAATTACGTGGTTTCTATGGATTATGTAGTTATTAGAGAAGGTTTATTAAAGAATTTTCCCAACTTGGGGCACCCTTAACAAGTCTAACCAAGAAAGGAGCATTTAAATGGACTAATGACACAAAGGGTGTTTGATAAATTGAAGGAGATTATAAACAATTGTCTAGTTCTTGTGCTACCAAATTTCAATCAGCCCTTCGTACTAGAATGTGATGCATCAGGGGAAGGAATTGGGGCAGTCTTGATGCACAATGGGCATCCTATTGCTTTTGAAGATAGAAAGTTGAAAGACAATGAAAAATTATATTCTACATATGACAAGGAAATGCTTACCATAATGCATGCATTGACCAAGTTTTGACAATATCTAGTTTGTGGGAAGTTTGTAGTAAGAACATATCATAATAATTTGAAATACTTCTTGGAGCAAAAAGATCGTAATGAACGTCAACAATAATGGACTAGTAAGATCCAAGCATACGATTTTAATATTGAATATGTAAAAGGAAAAAGGAATGTGGTTGTTGATATCCTATCCCATAGACTAACTATTTGCTCATTGTCTGAGATCTCAACTGATTGGAAAGCATGCCTTCTAGTCGAATATTGAAAGAACACCTTTGCAAAAGAATTAGTGGATGGTCGAGTTCAAGATGACAAATGCAATGTAGTGGATGACATCATTTATTACAAAGATAGAATTTACGTCGTGCTTGAATCAAAACGAACGGAGAATATTTTGAGAGCTGTCCATGAGACACCCTTGGCAGGGCATCCGAGATATTTTAAAACCTACAAACTGTGATGACCCTATTTTTATCAGGTTGTGGCAGCGACTGGGTCAGCTCATCATCACGACCCTCGTGAGCTGATGCAAAGTTTTGAGGGTCCCAGTTGAGAGACTTACTATTTTTAGTAAGTCTGGACTTACTATTTTTAGTAAGTTAGTTGGTCAGTTTCCATTTCTGACAGTGTAGTTACGGCAGTGGTCAATTCTCTAGATGATATTCAGTTATTCAATTTCTTGGACTGGGGACTTACTATTTATAGTAAGTCTATATTTGGCAGTTGCCATTTATGGCAAGGCAGTAATGAGCATGTTGGTCAGTCAGTATGGCAGGTGTTGCAGGAATCATCATCAGAATTATATTTAATAATTACTTGTATCAATTAATAACAATATGTTATTAATTAATATTAAGACAATATTATAATAATAATAATACTTTATTATTATTATAATGTTTTGGAAGTTTATATTATAAAGGGCAGTTAATTGATGATGGTTTTTGGGAAACTTTGGAGACCAAGGAGTTATAAATATAGGCTCATTTGTGAAGTAAATCATCTATCGAATATTGATTATTGAATTTGCTTCTTGAGAATTGTTCTCACTTCTTCTGAGCCCTTGCTGATGTAAAAGGGTCAAATTGGTTCTGGAAGACTGATTCTTCCTTGGACTAATCTTGAATTGATTGCTGAAGTAAAATCAATTCCTCTCTTTCGTGTTGATGTATACGAATTGAGAAAGTACTGAATTCTGGAAAGGAATAGTCTGAAGATTGCTGGCTATTATCAATTGGTTGATTACARCAGTTGAAGGTCTGAATGCAGGGTATCATACTGGGCTGCATAGCAAACTAGGCAATACTTTACTGTGTATTGCGGAATGTAATATCTCCAGCAAGCGTCCAGTATAGGGATCGCATAGAAGGTAGGAGTGTTACGAAATTAATCTCTGCAGCGTGGGGAGTAGGCAGTGATCTGTCAAAGGTAGCGTAATTGGGAGGAGACAATATGCAGGAAGGACGACATCATTGCAAATCTGGCCGCGCCTAATTAATGTTTTGAATAGCGTATAGTATCTGCAAACAGCGCGGCTTATCTACAGTCACGTGAGCTCCTAGCAGTTTCGGCTATCATTGTTTCATGCGTGGAGAAGACTCATCAGTGAGGGTGTGGATTCATTTGGAGAGACCAAACCTTCCTTGTCGGCTCCCATGTGTGAGGCACCAGCAGTGAATTCAGCGTGGAAGCCAAGATCATCTGTGGTCTGTTCATGTGCGAGTCATCAACAAATTAATGACAGGTTCCTCTCCTTTTGAATTGTAATTTCATTAGAATAAGGATTTCAATCAAGGCTTTAGCATAACGAAATCCATTGTATGGTGGAATAATTAAAACGTTACATTTGAATAAAATTGAGTGTTGAAGGGAAACAATCATAGAAAACACCAACAATATTTGTTTTCAGTTTGCCAAATGGTAGAATTGTTAGATCCAATTGATTGAAAGTAAAACGCAGAATAGATTTCGTCTTCCTACGATCATCCAAGATATCTCATTTAATAATAAAAGGAGAGTAAGAGCCGGATAGGTTCATCACAGGATTGCCTGCCAACTGCTTGACGAAATACCAAACACATGATTTGCATAAGAAATTGATGAAATTAGATGCTTTGAGGATGGGGCCAACTTAGGCTCATCACAGTGGTATCAGAGCTATTTTCTTGCCATCCTGTGGGGTAGGAAGATATACATGAATGCAAATTTGCTATTATATTTAGAGTGATCAGCACTCCTGAGATGGACAGATACAGGAAGCTTAGCTCTGAGAGCCGGCGCAACAGTACACGGAGTAATGACAGGATAGATACATTGATGGAGAGACTTAGACTTCATCAGCAGAGGCTGGTAGACAGTCTGTCGGATCCGGAGACAGTGGATAGGGCAGCCAGGTACATGGTTTCTGCTTTCCGTAGGCCGTCATCGAGATTGCAGGGTAGGAAGCTTGAACTTTCCCCGACAGGTGTTCGAGATGTAGACCCACCGGTATATAGTACGACACCTACTCTTGTATCTGATGATAGACAGGTGGACATGCAGTACCAGTGGTAGACTGCAGGACTGAGCTTCAGTAGGTTGAGGCTTCCCGTGTAGTTGCTGCAGTGGATGCAGATACAGTTGATGCAGTAGGTGCCTCTGATGGTCCAGTTGCTCTTGAGGATGGACTTGTCATCGGAGATGTATATATCAGCTGTCGTAGTGTAGCACCGGAGCGAGAGGCAGCACACCTCTCAGATGGGATAGTCGAGAGCATGGAGCTATCTTGTTGTGGTGTCGATGATCCGGTGATACAGTCGGAGATGACGACTGCAATGGATGTCATTACCACACCCGATTGTATTATCGAGTTAGACAGTGACTCTAGTTCAGTTGTCCAGGAGGATACCACCTTTGAGGATTGCCTTGAGGGGATGGAGACAGATTGTACAGATCGGGATAGCAGCAGTCATGTGATGGGGCTGGTTCAGGAGATGCCAGTTTCCTCCTGTATGAGGGATGTGAGTACGGAGGCCATATGTGATAATGCTAGTACTGAGTTCGAGACAACAGATACGGACTCATGCCAGCATGACTCAGATTCAGGGGTTAATACGGAGTCCGTTGAGGTTCCTTCAGGGACACCTGAAGAAGTAGAGTCGTTGATAGCATCTGGGGTTGCTTTAGATACCTCATATATGACTCCTGAGGATGACTGCACCAGTAGTGAGCCATGTTTGCAGCAGACCCTGGGAGAGGACTCCGAGTTACTGGAGAATACAGATCAGTCCCAGGATCGGGATTACCCAGAGGTTACAGAGGATGAGGCAGCTGAGAGTGTTGAGGAGATAGATTCTATAGCAGCTTCTTCATGTACAGAGGAGTTCGACGGAGACGTGTCAGATGCTGATACTCCGTTGGAGGAC
>MU223947.1:299955-316018 GCA_018584345.1 Thuja plicata
CTGCAAACAGCGCGGCTTATCTACAGTCACGTGAGCTCCTAGCAGTTTCGGCTATCATTGTTTCATGCGTGGAGAAGACTCATCAGTGAGGGTGTGGATTCATTTGGAGAGACCAAACCTTCCTTGTTGGCTCCCATGTGTGAGGCACCAGCAGTGAATTCAGTGTGGAAGCCAAGATCATCTGTGGTCTGTTCATGTGCGAGTCATCAACAAATTAATGACAGGTTCCTCTCCTTTTGAATTGTAATTTCACATAGGCTCATCACACAAACAAGTTAGAGAAAGGTTCTCTTGGAAGGGCCTAAAAAATGTTCTTTTCTTTGTAAGAGAATGTACCACTTGTCATCAAAATAAATCGGAACATACTTTTCTCGTAGGGTTATTATATCTGGTTCCCATCCCGAAGCAAAAAATGGGAGAGCATATTGATGGGCTTTATCATTGGGGCATCTAAGTTCCTTGGCAAAGATTGTATCTTTGTGGTAAGCAAAAAATGGGAGAGCATATTGATGGACCTTATCATTGGGGCATCTAAGTTCCTTGGCAAAGATTGTATCTTTGTGGTAAGCAAAAAATGGGAGAGCATATTGATGGACTTTATCATTGGGGCATCTATGTTCCTTGGCAAAGATTGTATCTTTGTGGTTGTTGACCGGCTAACCAAGCATGCACATTTTTTTCCTATCCCATTATAATACAAAGCACCACAAGTTGCGGAATTCAAAGAAATATTCAGACTCCATGGACTTCCAAAAAAATAGTAAGTGATCGTGATAGCAGATTTCTTAGTATCTTTTGGATGGAATTATTCAAGCTCTCAGGCACGGAGCTAACACCTAGTACCAGCTACCACCCGCAAATAGACGAGCGACTGAGATTGTAAATAAATGGGTTAAAGGCTACTTGCATAACTATGTGGCAGGTCAGCAAAGGACATGGATCAAATAGCTTCCTCTATGAGATTATTTCTATAATACTACTTACCACGTGTCCTTTGGAATGACACCTTTCAAAGCACTATATGGGTATGATGTAACATCATTCTTAGACATGGCATTTGGAGAAAGCAAGGCACCTAAGGCTAATAAATGGGTACAAGAATGTCAAGATATTCTCAAATCCCTCAAGAATAACTTACAACACACCCAAAATCAGCAAAAGATCTACTTGTATAAGCATTGGGTTGAGTGAAGTTTTGAGGTTGGGGATTTGGTTTATCTCCGTTTGCAACCATATTGACAATCCTCACTGAAGAAGAGTGGTAAATAAAAATTGAAGCCATGGTTCTACAGACCTTAGAAAGCGATCAGGTGAATAGGGGAAGTGGCCTATGAACTATAACTACTGGAAAGCAGAAAAATACATAATGTATTTTGTGTCTCATACCTCAAGAAGGCTCTAGGACAACAAGTCACTGCCTCCACAAAGCTTCCACCCTTGGATGAGGAAGGAAATTTGGTTTTGATCCCTGATGCAGTTATAGATATAAGGGAGAAGAAGTTGAGGAGCAGGATCATCAAAGAATACCTCATCAAATGGAAGGATCTACCACGGAAGATGCAATGTAGGGGAATGAACAAGTACTCCAACATCTCAATCTTAGATTGCTTGCGGGCAAGCAATTTCAAGGAGGGGAGACTGAAATGATCCCCATACGATCAAGGAAAATATTTACGTCCAAAGGATAGAACCCAAAGACATTCTATATAGTAGTTAGATTAGTATTATCAATGAAAAAGAAAGAAGAATAAATTGATAAGAGACTATTGATGCCCAAAAAATGAGTTTATCACAATCATTTCATTATCGCCGCCCAAGGAAGAGACTAATACTATGATACTATCTAAAGCTAGTTAACTAACTAATGGAATCGTCAGTTACAAGGAAGAGGCACAATGGGTACATTACTAATTCAGTTTGTTTGCAAGGGTTATGATTGTTAAGATACAACTTCTCACATCATGCCCCTTAATTGCATATTAAAGAAGGATCATCAATTCATCCAAAGGCATGTAGAATTGTCTTTATATATATTACTTCAATCTGAGCGCTCGAAGAGCCTTAGATCAGCCGTGTGAAGGTGGTATCTATCCACCCATTTACAAGGCTTTGAATGCATGATTAAAGAGTCAATCCAATAGAAACAGCATTAAATGAATCACATGGTTTTCAAGCAGTAAGTCAGGAAGAGTGATCTGTTTCAGGACCAAACACTGCTCATCTGCATGAGAACAAAGAAGTGAAATCAGAAACTGCGATCAGATCATTACTAGGGTTCGGTCCTCTATATTTCTCATATATTTATCGATATCTACAGCTATTCCATTGTAATTACCCTGTAGATCAGATATAGTCATATTAAGTCAGAATTAAATACTTTATACATTGATAATTTGATACCACAGCAATCTTACCAAGTAAAGATCAGTAGCTCGGAAGTTACACTCTTGTAACGATAATAACACAAGTGAATCATAATAATCTTGGTGCACTCTGCTTTTATAATTATCAGATCCATTGTATGTTGGAAATCTATTAGACTCCAGAATTGACTTGGAACAGCATATGGGAATTTGTGTCAGATAAGGAAGGCTGTATTATTGTCTATTATAGCAATTCATATTCATACAAGACTCACTAATTAAGCCTTCGTGGTATAAGTTTACATAAGCAATATCTCCCTTGTACTTTTCCAATCAAGACCACAAGGATCATAAGAATAATTGGCTCATATAAATTGTAAATTTAGAGAAGATCCCACAAGGGACATTGCACTTATTGTATTCAACTACTTGGGCCATTGTTGTCGTACCAGTTATTGTTCCCTCGCATGTTGCAGTACCTACTAGGCAATGCATTAGAGTTGGTTGGTGGTTTTGGAGGTGGGATTGATTGTTCCCCTGAGTAAAGAGCACTTGTGCTTCTTGTCTTTAGAATGTATGGGCGTTCCTTCATGGAATGTCCCAATACCTGACAAATGTCGCAACACAACTTTTTCAGTCAATTATTTTTTGTGACCTTCTACTTTACAAGCGGTGCACCACAGTTCTATGTTTTCCTTGGGATTTTCCTTCTCGGCTTTCAGCTTCTTCATCATACACATCATATCTTACCGTAGGGCTTGGACACTTTTTGGAGTACAATATGATCATCAGCTATTACTTTCTTGTGGAAAAGGATACTTACAACTATTTTCTTGGACGTGCCTCTGATTAGCTTTGCAAATTTGAAGCTTTTCAAATAAGTCTTTACCGACCCTGTGGAAGTAAAGTTAGCATGGATTTGTAGATTTGTTAACTCTTGGTTGTGGCTTAGGCCTAGGTACTGTCCTTTGATAGGGGGACACTCTACTGGTTTTTGATGGTCATATAAGAGACAAATGTTGTTTTAGAAGTGATGGTCGTCCAGCAGAGAAAGTCAAAATATTTATTATAAAACAGGACAAAAAACGAGTTTATGATGTTATCAAATATTTAACACAGTTTTTACATTGTCTCAATTCCTAGGAGTTATATGAGAAACGTATCTTGTAAAGTTTGTAAATTATTATAAAATTTATAACAAAATTTTCTTTTTTTATTTTGTGTTCAGGCAAGTCCAATCTATAATTGCCATTACTATTTCATCATAAGTAACAGATGAAAGTGCTGCCATCTTATAACTCAATAGCTTTTTCTATATTTTTATCTCTTTCTACTCTTCAATTTTAGAAGCATCTTTTTATTCTCTAGAGAGAAATTTATATCTATGACATGTTCATTTGCTTTACTCTGGATAGGTAGGAAGATTATACTGGTTTTGTTCAAGAGGCATTCTCAAATTATCTAATATGGCTAGAATATACAAATAAAGCCAGTCAAATGCTTGGCTTTTTCCTTTATTGTTTGATAATTTTGTCTTTCAAGTATCCTGGAACATTTTGTATGACTTTTTGAATACCATATATAGAGAGAGAGTTATAGTTATATATGACAAGCAATATTTATCAGCATGATCCTTTATTTGGAGGGTGGGATCTTACAAATCTGAGGACAGAACTTGGGCGATGCAATATACAGTCTCTAAGCAATTCTGATAGGGTGGTTGTCTCTCCTGGGATTTCTCTCGAGAAGTACAACCTTACCAGTTTGATGCAGTCTGTAAGCTTCTGAATCTCTTTATGCTGTGGACAAACTATGCTGTAGTAGATTATAAATTTTATGCTATCTATTGAATTTACTACCGAATCTTGTTATTCTCACTTATTTGAAATGGAAAATGATGCGATTTGACTCATTCCCCATGTATAAAATGCAGGGAATGCAGGTCATGTCTGAGTTGGATTTTGCAGCTGAATCAATTCCAACCACTGTTAAAGTTGTTGCTGTGACTGGAACAAATGGAAAATCTACTGTCACTACATTTACTGGACAGGTATCTACTCTTTTGAACAAGTAAATGTTTGTATTAATTAAAGGAAATAGTTACAATGAAGAGGTTTATTGATATATTAAACCAGTTTCATGGAGTGTTACATCTGCAGATGGAGAGTAAATCATGAAGTAGCTCTGCTGGAGTATACAAAAAGAGGAGCATAATAGAACCAGCCAGCCATTACTACAGTATTTTCTTAGAAAAAGGAGAGTATAGAAACATAAGATAGCCAACTATTACTCCAACAAGGCTCCTGCACATATATATCTCCTCAAAAAGAAGAGAATATATAAATGTAAGACTAAGAGAATCTATACAAAAGGTGCACAAGTATTACCAAAAAGAGAGCACGAAAAATAGATTTTTGTTTGCCTGAGCAATGATAGCCATGAGGAGGTTGAGAGCAACTATCCTTATTCATTATATGTAATTGCCTTAAGTTTAGTGCCATTGGACCATGGGGTGGACCCTGCTTCTAATTATTGCCTTGCATGTGGATGTGATTAGAGCTTTTCCTATGAAATACTGGATGCTGTGAGGGAAGTAAGCTTTCTTTGATAATCTACAGTATTCTCATTTTGTGTTGTGCATTTTTCAGTAGGAGCGGAGACTTAATTGTTTTCAGTGTTTGTTCATGGATTTCAATAATCACATTCAACTTATTGATGTATATGTCCGTTGTGTCAATATGCTCCTGTTATGTTCCAGCTGCATGATCGAGCCTTAAATTGCTTCTCCACAAAAGGGTTGTGGCTATGAGCTTCTCTTATTGGCCTATTCTGGTTTTGGATAGCCTTGAGATTCAATAAAGTATGACAAACAAGTTGGATCAGATTTTTCATAGTTATTGGCTTGAGAACCTGAAAGCCAAAGGGGTCGTCTGCAGAAAGTTTTGAAGATGTAAGTGAAAACTATGGAGAAGGGTTCCATGGGCTGAAATGCAGTAGGGTGGGAAGGATATTTTTTGGCTGACTGGGTGAAGCCAGTGTTAAAGCGAGGGTGAAGGATGGGTAAAGGGAAAAAGTGCTTTTGGAAATGGTGTGTGGCGCATTGACCATTATCATGGAAAGGATGTTATAGGGCTGCACTGTATGTGGACAGACTAAGGGGGTCTTATTAGGATGAGGGGCTTCAACACCATAGGAGATGTTGCATTTTGATTTAAATTTATCCCCAAAAGACTTCTTTCATTTGCGTGAGTGTCTAGGGTAGGAGGCCCGAGCTAAGGAAAAACTTTGCTAATCTTGGGTCTCTTTCTTCTATTGACTTTTAAACTTAAATCACTTTCTTTGTCTTTTTGCCTCTCCCCTGCTATTTATAGATAGGATTGTGTTAAGTCTGGAGCTTCTTCTTAGAGGCATAATTTTAGAAAAATCTAGGTCAATTGGATTGCATAGTTGGGGAAGTGATGATTTTAAGCAGCTTGCTTAAAATTGTTGCAACTTAGGCTTTGGAATAGAAAGTCATTTATGAAAGGAGAGTTGGGCTATTTTGAAGCTTAATGAATCATATAAAGCAAAAAATTTTGGATGACCAGGGCCTGCTTTTTGGTATTGTCTTTCAATTTTTCAATACATACATTTTCAAAATTTTAGTCAACCCTCTTTCAGTACATGTGAAGGTTATCACTATACTCTGCAACAAAAGAAATTAGTCTCTAGAATAGCTTTGCAACTGTAGTATGACAATGCCACCGCTGAAGAGGATGAGCTGGAAATCAGAAAGTTGAAGTATTTTAGAACTTACATTTGTCTATTGCTGCAGCCCTAACTGTGGAATGCATGATAGAAGAATATATGCATTCTGCCTGGGACTGCTGTGGAGCACCATTGAAAGTGGCTGCTGTAGGAACTGATTAAGTAGGAAAAATTTGATGGTATGCATTCTATAATAGTTGACAAGTAACCATGAGGAGACAACAATGCCATGGTGCAAGAGGTTGTGAATGGAGAGAGGATGTAGCAAAGTAGAAAGTCGTTGGAAGGAAGGAGTATATGTGAGGAAGCTATAAAGGATGCAAACCTAAAGAAATTGAACATGAATAAAAAAAAAGAGTAATGTTATTTGTGTTATAAGGGTTTTGGAAGCAGGCTTGATGACGTGCGAGACATTTGGGGTAGATAAATAAAAATATGATAATTTGAAGGGACAAAGTGGGGGCATGGGCATGGAAGTTGGCAGTAAGTTCCTAAGTTGCCGGTTCGTGTTTGGGGATGGATTCGGGTTTGAGAATCCGGTTCGTGGATTCGTGAAAAAAAAATTTCCCATTATGATTTGTATGGGTTCGTGAATCTTGTTTGGCCTAAAAGAAAATTGGTTCTCATTAATTATTTGTACAGTCATTAGCTGTAGTGACTGTATATTCCATGTCAACGAGTAAGGTCTAAGTTAGCTTTGCATTTGCAGAGCAGCAAGATACATCTGATGTAAACATTTATTCTTAGATCTTGGGCTTGCTGGAACAAATGGGATGGAACTCAATTCCAAAATTGAGAATTCCAAGTAGAAGAACCTGGCTGATTTAGGCTACAATAATCTGCGATTTGAAATCTGATCCGTACTCAACAGGAGTTTGCAGAATGGTCAAAGTAGGCCTTTGTAAACTTAAAATTTTATTGCCATTTTCTTCACAAAACCTCAATACCTTTTCCTATAGTCCAAGAGAGATGTTTGACAAGCAGCTACATACCTTGTTTGGGAAATTTGGATATCGAAGCTTATGTAGTCTTCTGATTGGAAGAGATCTGTAAGCCAGATAGATGTTGAGCATACTTTGTGTTGATTGTATGAGCTCACATATAGTTTCTTAAATGCTGGAAGTCTCACACTGTTTTCTTAGCCAGGGCGTTGTTGAAAAGAGTGAGCTTTCGGAGATTGGTTTCTAGGTTGTCAAAGAGAGTTTTAAATTGTGGATCTCTGCCTTTCCATAAGACTATTGACTGAATTTCCTCAAATTTCAAAAGCAATAACCATTGGAAATGGTAAGAGAGATAGTAGCCTATAGGTATGTAGGATTTTGAATTTCCTTTAACAGAGATTGGTGAGTTGAATTCTACCTGCAGAAGACTTGGTCCAGTTTGAGAACCTGAGTTGCGTGAAGCTTAAAGTATTTCAAAGGGAGATTGTATCTTTAATTCTAGAAATTTCAGTATCCCCACATTTCTTCTGAGAGGAATATTGAGAAAAAGAAACTTGGATTTGGCATTACATATTTTATACTTGGAAGCCATTTGGTACATCTGTAGTGTTGTTTAGGGATGCCTAATTTCATTGAGAATAAAGGGCTAGCATAGAAGGGTGTGATATGCCAAACAAAATTTGTAGTATCTTCCCACTAGTCTTGAATAATGTAGAAGAGAATAAAATATCATTTATATTATTAAGCAGTCCAAATTAACTTCTTTCGTAATGCTAAAAGGACAAGGAGTGAGAGGATTACCTTGGAAAAACCTTCATGAGGAATAGAATAGCCAAGAGATATCATCATTTTTAGGGACTAGGAAAATGGGATTATGGAGGTAAAATGGAAACTTATTGGTTGACTACAAGGCTGAATCCAAATCAGTGAAGGATTTGTAATATTAGAGACCAATTGCATTTATCAAATTCTTTTTGTCAGGTTAAGATAACCATGTTGTTGAGGTAAGGGAAGGGAGGCCCCCTTCCCTAGGGGCCATGAGGTTCCTCTTATGGAATGTTAAGGGCTTGAATGCCGCTAGATACAATAGTTGGTCAAGCACAAGGTATAGCTTGAGAAGGCAGATCTTATACTTATACAAGTAACCAAATTGACCGTTTGGGAAATAAAGATTTTCTCTAATAAACCAAGAAATTTCAAAGTGGATGCAAGTTAGTCTAAAGGGATGATAGGCGGCTTGGCTTATTTTTGGAACCCTACCTCAGATATAGTGGAAAAGTTGCCAGAAGGAAAACACTGGTCAATATGTTGGGTCAATAGCCTTGCCTCTAGGTTCCATTTCGTTATGGTAAACATCTATGGGCCTATTGCATGCGTGATGAAGCGGGAACTTTAGGGTTTGTTGGATGGGTTTGTAGCTGCCTGCCCTTCATCAAATTGTATTTTTGGTAATGATTTCAATGCTATCCTACACAATCAAGATAAGAAGGGAGGTGTTCAAAGGTTCAATCAATCTCACAACGATTTTAGTGATTGGGTTGCCAAGAGTAATCTTGTGGAAGCTGGATTAGGAAATGGTACCTACATGTGGAATAATAGACAGCTTGGATTTTGCAACGTTGCAGAGAAGTTCGATAGGTTTGTCTTTCGTGGTGATTTGGCCTCCTTCCCTTTTAGATTGGAAGCATCAATCCTTGCTTTGAGTCTGATCACTATCCCATTCAATTGGAAATCCTGGGTGACTGAGAGCCAAATAGAAGCCCATTTAAATTCGAGAATGTGGATGAAGGATTCAGCTTTATTGGACATGGTAGTGGAAGGGTGGGGTGAGAGCACTGTTTGGAATGAAAGCTATTTAGCTTTATCTCAAAGCTTAAACTAGTTAAATGAAGTTATAGTGCAATAAGTAAGACTTTTAAAAAATATTTGAAACCAAGTTGGAGTTGGAAGAAAAGATGGTCAATTTGAATGGGGTAGTGTTGAAGAAAGGTATGGACCAAAACAACTTCTTGAAGGAAAAAGAGCCTCTCAAATATTATGAAGATATTCTTGCTAAGGAGGAGTCCTTTTGGAGGTAGAAGTTGAGGGAAACTTAGATTAATGAAGGGGATAAGAACTCAAAGTTCTTTGACAATGTGACTAGGCACCAGAGAGACCAGAATAAAATATCCATTCTTAAGAGGGCGGATGGTTTGGTCATTGATGATCCAAAGATGATAGCAGATGAAGCTATCTTTTTCTTCCATAATTTGCTGAATAAGACTTGTTGGCATAGGTTTCTCTCACATGCCACATTCCCAAACTAGTTAGTGAGGAGTAGAATGATTTATTCACCTTTGAGGAGGTAACTACATATCTGAAGCAATTTCAACCGGACAAGGCACCAGATCCTGATGGGTTCCTTGTTGGTTTCTTGTAGAAATGTTGGCATATGGTGGGAGAGAAGTTGGTGGATGCCCTCGAGGCATTGAGAAACTCATGGAGAATATTGAGGGAGATCAACAACACTTACATTTCTATGATACCAAAGAAAGAGAAAGCCATTGCTCTAGTGGAGGTTTTTCCTATAGCCCTCAATAGGTCCACTTATAAGATTATGGTGAAAGTGGTGGTCAACAGAATCAAGAAAATTCTCCCACCCATCATCTTTGACGGGCAAACAAGGTTTGTTCCAAGGAGTTCCATTCTGGATGGGGTCATAATTGCTCAGGAATCCATTTATTTGATTCATCATAATAAAGACCCAAGCATGCTAATCAAGCGAGACATCTAAAAGGCTTATGATAAGGTGAACTAGAGTTTCCTTTGTAAAGTTTTGGAAGCCTTTGGACTCAATAAAGACTAGATTGATTGGGTTTTTTGTTGTATCTCTAGTCCAAGGTTCTCGGTTCTAGTCAATGGGTTTCCAAATTGGTTTTTCGAAGCCTTAAGAGGTTTGAGGTAGGGAGACTCCTTGTCACCCTTCCTATCCATCATTATGGCTGTGGCGCTGGGAAAAAAATTCAAATGCCACCAAGAGCGTGGTCTGGTGATAGGGATTTAAGTTACCAATGCTATGTTGGCCATCGCTCTTCAACAATTTGCTAATAATGCAAAGTAGGCCCCAAATATGAAATACTAAACTCGTCATGAGACCTTGCAAGTACTCAATCATATTCTCCAACCTTGAAAACATTGTTTAATCTTAAGGGTGTGGATCCAAATGTACTTTTAACAACTATGCTTCCATTAATGAGGTAGGTAAATTTGCAACTCCAAGGAATCTTTGTTCTATTCTAATTGTTCGTCTAGCAGATTTTGTGTGCCTTGTCATTCATTGTACTCCCTGGTGATTATGTCCACTTCTACATTGGGTTTCTCCAAGAAATCAGTTGTAATGATTTTTTGCCTAAAGCACAACCTTGAAAGCCATCAATGAGCTCAAGAATGAATGCGACCTTAGAGAAATTGATCTCCACACTTCAAGATATTTTTCATTGTAACATTCAAGGTTTCATCCTAAATTTGTACTGAAATATTGTAATCCTAGGATAATTCTAATGGCCTCTATTAAATTTGTTTAACAAACTTGCAATTTCTACAGCTTCCAACTCAGGCATTTTGCCAAACACTTGGTAGAATAGTAAATCAAACAATATTTATGAGATTTATGGTGTAGATTAGCTACAAGCCTACAACTAACATCAATAATCATAGATAGTCTAACCATAGAAGCAAAAATCTCCAAAGAATCTTGATTATAGTCAATCTTTTGGGAAACGATCCCATAGATGATTTTTTAACCGTTGATTGTATTTTAGATAATCTTTTTTTACGTTTTCAATAAATTTTTTTACTTTTAAATCGTATTTTAGGTGTGCCTAAAACCTTGATCAACCTTGCCAACCTGTGAAACGCTCAAAACCCACAAAATGGTGAAATATATTTTGAATAATGTAGTGGTACGATATTTTTAGTGCATGACTACAAATGGGAGCTTGTGGGGATGCGCATTGAAGGCGCAACTACTTGCAAACTTGTAGGAAGTCGGAATGTGGTGCATTTGAGTCAAAGGCAGGCAATGTTTTTTGTAAACGGTGCTGCAAATACATTCTATGACTTCATGCCATATAAATAGTATTTACACAAAAATCAAATAGTGCATACAAATAGACGAATAATTTGTTAAATAAATTTTTTACTGTGCACATCACAAGGATCTTTCAATTTAAATTGACAAGATAAAAAACATTAATTCTATTTTATTTTAGTGGGGATTCCATATAAAGAGAGCATTTTATGGTTATGAGAGTTGAATGGTCTATATTTTTATGTTACTTAGCTCACTGTTCATACTTCATATTGTGTCTACTTTATCATGGTTCAATTTTATCCATATTTAGATGCTAGGATTTCTGTCAATATTGTGAATATGTTGTCACATAGGGCTTAGCTTTGTTTCTACCTATCTACATTGAATTTAAAATAAGGATCTTCCAATTTTAATTAACAAAATAAAAAAGTTGAAACTATTTTATTTTGGTGGGGCTTCCATCGAAAGAAAGAGTATAGTAATTGTAAGACATGGAATGGTCTATACTCTGAGGTTATATTTTAGCTCGCCGTATTTGCTTAATATTTATGTCTACTATATCATGGTTTAATTTTGTGTCTACTTATCTTGATTTTCTGCACAAATAAATTGTTATTTTAAAGATTGGTTGGTTATTTGGCCCAAACAACATTTGATGGTCAATTTATTTCTATGTGGTAGCCTTGTAAATTAGTTCTCTGGAAAGAAATAATCCATATTCCTAGCTAAATGGTTTGAACTTAATGCTAATTTAGGGCCTCTGTCATATCATTGCTTTGCTTGATGAATATGACAATGCTATAGTTTCATTAGTGGAAGTGAAGAGGTGATGTTATGTTTAGCTTATATTTGTCTAATAACATTTTATTCTTTGTAGTAGGAAAACACTTGGCTTTGTAAAAACATCAGCCTAGTTTTTATTTGTAACATAGTATTGGATCAAGATGCCTAATCTTTGTGACAACAAAATCTTGGTCGTCGTGATTTTGTAAGCTTATTCAGATATTATGCATATCTATCCTAGAATGTGTTTTTTTGTTTATCTTCTACTTCTACTTTATATGAGTTGGGTCTTATTGTGAGGTTTTCACACCATCGCCCCATTGCAAATGGGGACCCCCTCTTTTTGCTTTAGCAGTAGGAGTTGCAGTCCTAGGTAGCCTTAGTCGGTGACAATTCTCAAGTCTCCTGGCCTTAGGAAAAGTTTGATGAAGTCAGGGAAGAAAGAGCAAAATCAGTCAAGTTCCTGAAGTTTGGGTTTGAGCAAGTGCAAGTAAGGATAGATAAAGTGGAAGATATAGCATTCAATTTGATCAAAGGCAAGCCCCCCCTTTCAATTTCACCTCAAGAGGGACCTTAGAAGGACAAAAAATCACTAAGTTTGGGGACAGCCCGTTGCAAGAGGAAAATCCTCTGGGTAGGGCGAAATCCGCCTGCCCACGAGGATTCAGGATTCCTCTCCCCAACTAAAATTTTGCCCTAGTCAAGATTGGTCAAACATGAAGACAACCCCTCCAACTTGCATTATAATGAGAAAACAAAGGAAAATGGAGGCAATGTGGTGAAGTTTTAAGGATGAAGTGTTAAGGCAAAGTGCAGGAGGAAAATTCCTCCAAGGCTGGCAGATTCCACCATGCCTTGGGGAATTCTTATTCCTCCCAACACCAAGAATTCTGCCCCCATCTTGAGTAAAGGAAATGCAAGATTAAGACCCTGGATTCGAATGAAACATAATTGGATGGCAATCTGATCCAAAGAATGAAGAGCTACGAAGAATTGGATTGGGTTTTCAATGAAATGGAGATTGAGGTTGGATGAGGAATCCAAATTCCTCTTGAGCTATTTGTTTTCCATCTTGAATTTGAGGCTTCAGACATAATTCATTCCCTTCCAACTTTCCAAATGTCCAAACAAAATGAATGATTAGGTGATCAAACAAGTTTATATGAGCAATATGTCTTGTTGGAAAATCAAGTAGGAAGAGGAAAATTCCTCTAAGGGTGGCAGATTCTGCCAGCCAAAGAGGCACCCTCTTTCCTTTCATGAGCAAAATCTTCGCCCCTGTGTGAGAATGAAGATCAATTTGAGTTTGAGGAGCATGGCGAGGGACAATTTGGAGAAAGTGAAGGATTGGAATCAAAATTGTGCTGAAAAAGAAAGAAAAGTTTTGAGGAAAACTAAGGTGAGTGAGGAAAATTCCTCTAAGTGGCGGATTCTGCCATCCTTAGAGGAACCTTGATTCCTCTAACCTATCAAAGTTCTGCCCTTGGATATCGAGTTTGAGAAGTATGTTTGGGGGGGCATTCAAAATGGTGGTCAAAGTCGTATGGTGATGAGGAGTGGCAAGGTGTTTTTAAGGCATGAAAAGGAAGGAGACATTGTTTTGAAACTGAAATTTTTCCTCTTGAAGTGGTAGATTCCACCACCCCAAGAGGAATTCATATTCCTCTCCCATATATAAATTCTGCTCTTACAAGGAGGCTCGGCCCTAATTCTATATTGCAGCGATTTTATGAAGGGATGATTACAAATTAAAATCATTATTCTCCCTTAATCCAGTCAGCCTTAGAGGGCTATGTAATGACCCAAACCAGGTCTTTTCCAAATTTTCACAAATATATTTCTTGCAGATTTAAACAAATGCATTCGTGCAATAAACCATGGATTCAACAGTAATAAACCAGCAATATATATTCCATTAAAACCCTTAGCAACATTATTGCATTATACAACAGCAATACAATAACAGTGGGATTTCTCACAATCCAAATCCGAACTACAATATGCAACAGAATATCAAATAACAGAAAAGAACTTGGAAATGCAATGGTGAACTCTGCTGTGAATCCACCCCTGAGATGAATTGGGTTTCCGTCCAATCCACCGAGAAAGCCTGAAGGTTTCCGTCCTCAGGTTTCAGAATCGAAAACTGAAGCTCTCTGGATTCTCCAAGAGAAATAAATTCATAAAAACTAAGCATCATTAATGAGACTCCAAGCCTTCTTTTAAGGCTGCAGCTGTGACTCTTCAGTTTCCCCACTTTGTCTCTTCATATTCCACTTAAAGTCACTTTTTAAATAAATATAACCGTTGAGTTATAAAGTGACATAATAAAATAAAGTAAGGAATCTTCTGGCATTAAAATGGTGTGCCAAATGAACTCGGATGAAGATGTGTGATAGCTTGTCGGGAAGCTCTCGGCGAGACGCTTGAAGTCCACTACTGAAATGCCAGGAAAACTGAGTTATGCCGACTTACTATAAATAGTAAGCACCCTGGAAACCTTGTGGAAACTGCTCCGATTGGCCTGAAACTGACAACGCCTAGGCGAAACATCCCTCTGATCACTTGCCAAGCCTCGGTTAGCCCATCGAACCATGGTAAAAAGGCTAACTATAAGGCACGAAATAATGTGCGCCGAAAGGGGATATTACAAATCATCCCTTCCCGGAGATTGCTTGCCCTAAAGCAATCGGTATCTGCACGCTGTGATCATATTACCTGGATCCCAAACCAACCTCAGGGAAGTTGCTCCACCAATCTGTATTGTGAAACTGAAACAAATATTATGCCCTGACCTGTGAAGCCATTCACACAGCAACAAAACAACAACCAGTCTAATGCTAGGATCCCAAATCACTGCAGGATCAGTCGTACCAATCTGCCCTGTGCTGCCATCATCTGTGAGAAAGTCCTCAACCAAACTGAGAACCTCACTCCAGTTGAGATCACCAGCACCTCTACGGTCAGATGCAGGGGGAAACCCAATCTCACACCAATCGGCTCCCTGAATAAATACCACCCGCGAGTACGTCCCTCCTGGATCCCATAAGCAAAAGGGCCATCCATCTCCCCAGCTGGCTGAAATATCCTGACGCCCTATGCCCATACTGAGTGAATCACCAAAAATGTCCAACTGCCATAACACTACCCCTCTAGTCCGTCGCCTGAACTGGAAATTGTACTGAAGAGGCAAGGTACCCAGACTGCCGGACAAGGCTTCCACCAACTCTACTGGAATTCCTGAATCAACATAAGGATTCCATAACTGTCTCTCAATACCTGGAGTTATACACTATACACCATGGTGTGAAAAATTCACCCCAACAAGCGTAATCATCACACCAAGCTTGATAACCCCGCACTGAATAAGCTCTACCTGATCATCATCATCATGCCTAAAATATGTGGTGATAGAATTACCATAAGCATTGGATGAATCGGTATGATAATGTAGAGTCGCGACTGTGTGGAAAGAGGAATGAACCAAGGGATGCTTGCCAACACGAGACATCTCACCATCAACGAGAGGTAGTGCAAGGAAAGGTATATCACCCATCATGCCACAAGACATAACTGCCCATCCTGGACTGCTGGTGTAAAAACCACACTGCTCAGCAACTGAGCTCGTCCCGCTACTCCAACTTGGTGACCAAGACTCACCTCTAATAACTGAACCTGGGTCCCAAATCCCGCAACCAACCTCATCCTCATCCTGGGGATAGGAAGTATCTCCCTCATCTATCTCAAAGAGGGGATTATGAAAAGTCAATTCAGCACCCATTTCAAACAAGGAATTTTCAACCACTTGAAAGTTATGTAACTCATAAAGAAACTCTGGATGATCCAAAGATCTTTTGGGACAGCTATCCAAGTCATAGGTTTGTTGTATGCTATCAAGTTCCTGAATCACCTCCTGAAAGAATTCAGATCTTTCCCTGTCGTCCTGTTCCCTATACTGGCTAGTGACAACAATCTGATTTCTTGCTTCCTGAAGAGCAATACGTGTGTGTTCCAATGTACCCTGGGTAACACTAAGCTCTCTATTGAGCTTATTAACCTCATCCTCCTTTTCCCTCAACTGTTCAACATATTTTCCTGCAACCTGTAACAGGTAGTCGCGGTCTAAAAGTAAACACAGATATTCTGATTTCCAATCC
>MU223947.1:316068-326589 GCA_018584345.1 Thuja plicata
CTAAGCTCTCTATTGAGCTTATTAACCTCATCCTCCTTTTCCCTCAACTGTTCAACATATTTTCCTGCAACCTGTAACAGGTAGTCGCGGTCTAAAAGTAAACACAGATATTCTGATTTCCAATCCTCAAAAGCTGTTTTGACCCCGTGTAAATCTGCAACATAAGATCCAATCCTTATTCCACCTTGTCCTGTCTCTTTCTAAGCTTTCCTGTAAAGATCCTCTATAATCTAGTGAGTGCTATCATGGTGAACAAGAGCTACAGTAATAGCATCGTTATTGACTTTCAGCTGACTCTTCAAGGCATGCTTCTCATCGTTGTCATTTTGGGATGCATTATCTAATGGGTCATCCAAATCAGCATTATACATAAGTGAGGTGCTGCTAAAGAAGTCACATGACTCCTCATTACATGAATTGTTAAAGACATCCAACTGGTGGTCACTATCTTTAACCATATCTTTTCCATCTTTTCTTTGATCAAGTGAAGGCTGAGAATTAATGGAAGTTGGTTGCTCTTCTCTAGTAAACCATCCTGTAACCTCTAGATTTGCTGCCTCTTCTTTAGCCTTTCCTTCATGCATTGATTCAATACAATCTCCTGCTTCATTGGGTTTTTCTTCAATAACTAGTTTAGTTTTTTGTTTACTTATGGGTTGATTAGTGATAGCTGGAAACTCTTCATGTAAATTTCTGCACCTATCTTGTGCAAGTAGATCCCGAGCCAAATCTTGACACTGCTTCTTTTCCATTAAAGGCTTGTGTTGTAGCTTTGGATGAAAGTCCATGAAACTAGAGAAGGATAAATCTCTCTGAACCTGTGGAGGAAGTGTGTTATACTCATCATACATTCTAAGTATTTCTGTCCTTTTATCAGGTTGTGAAATCTGGGCTAATTGTTGCTGTACCTTAACAATATCCTTCCAGACTTTTTCCAACCCATGCATTTTCCTAGCTAGAAACTACTTGTCTTTGCAGGTGAATGTCCAAACTTACACTGCTCAACTTCTTCAGAATGACACACAAAACTTACAGAGAGCAGTATTAAATCAACTCAATTACAATCTTTGTATTTCTGCTTTCTGTAAACGTAGAAGAGTTGAGTTTCTGATAAGTTTGTTGGCTCCCTTTAAAAGATTTCAAAATAAGATATATTTCAAGCCAAAATATTCTGAACCAAACATTAATCTGAATTCAGGTAGATGAGCTCAAAATATAATCTCTACAAGTTGGATTCTGAATCCCAATTGTACGTCAATGATCCACAAATCTGATACGCCGAAGGGCTACCCATGTTACTACTGAAACTTTGTCAAACAGTTCGCATTCAATCATTGAATCAGAACATCGTCATGCGGGCCTGCAAACCTCTTTTCACTATTAGCTGTTTTGATAATTTTGATTGAAGTTGTCATTCAGTTTTCCCTATTGACAACAGATTTAAGGCAGGGGTTGTTTAATTGCTTGGAAAGTTGATTAAGAACACTTGCAGCTGGAAATTCCTTGCACCCAGCAATGATAATCTGATTCATCACTTGCTGATCTTGACTATTTGAAGAATCTGGAGTTGATGTAGACTGCTGTATGAAATCCTAGTCTTCGGAATACAACACTGTAAGATGACTGTGCAATAAAGATAGCTATTGCTCTACCCGGATTCTATCACCCAACCTTCCACGTTCACTTCCCAATCTGGACTGTGAGCTAGTATGTAACAATTGTTCTTTGGATGACTCCACGTCTCTCTCGGCCTGCACTACTCACGCCTGATTTCACAGAATGCATCTGTTGTTACTCCAGCCTACACACTTCCCGCGACTCTTAGCTTATAGCCGTCAAAACATCAGATGTGGACTCGATGAGACCACCGGCTGTTTCAGTCACTGTACATCACGTGACTCCTAATGAAACGTCAACACTTCCCTCTGCAGTTGAAAGGTGACCGACACCACTCTAGCAACCAACTTACTACTCACTGCGTTCATCGCCGAGTTGATACTACCTCCACCCGAGCTCTATGCAGTTGGTGTACAATCCCAGCACGTTATAACCTCCCGTATCTAAAGTCTGTTCAGAATGCGTGACTGGACCACTAAGCAACCTGACCCCTTATGAAGGCAAGTAAGTTCGAAACCACCAAACTAGACTGTGCTGCGTGTCTCACATCCAGCGTGGAGATACAATGACAGATAGCAACAGTTTTCAATACCTGTATGAAGATTGAATCAAGGTAATACACAGCAGAAAAATCTCCTCTGAATCATTAATTCCAGCAACACAATACTTTTCACGGCAAGTCCATACACTAAGAAAATGCTTTCACAATGATTCCAATTGAACCCAAACACCAAACGCGTCCAACAGACTTATTTGGACTCTTATTTAAATTTGAACATGGATGAATTGATGTGAAATTCTTGATACTATGCCCAACGGAGAACACTAAGACTCATGTCATAGAGAAATAAAACTCACAACATCCTGAGTCTGCGTGTTGATTCTTCCTCAACAAGACGACACTTCCACTATTAAATATCCCTGTGCATGAGCTTTTACGTTAACGCTGAACTACCTTCCAATCCATGCGACACCAGTCAAGATGATTCCAGTCAGCATGCAAAGTAAACAGAGATGGGATAAGCTGTGTGCTTCCTCCACGACAGCTATCAGTTTGTATTAACAATGTTGAACGGGTATCTGGGCTTCTACACGCCAGTCATGCAAATATTTAACAATCCGGTAACAAGTCTCTTGTCACGCCCGTAAGGAATCGTGGTCCCACTAAATCGTTCGTAACACCCGTAGGCTCCATCCGTAACACCCCTGCCGTTAATGTTCATCCACTTTAATATTTTCTTGAGATCACGAAATGATGCCTCACGCCAAATACTCTCCGTCTGCACTCATGTAATACGTAATAGCAACTAGCAAGTGAGGGTGTTGTTCTCCAAAGACCAGTCCTCTTCGCGGAATCGTAAATAATTTGGATGTCCCGACCTTAATCGTTAACACGACATTAGATTTTCTTCCACGCAGTACCATCATATGATGACTCAACGCCAAACGTTGAGCTACCTACCTGGGAGCTGCCTGGGTGGATATTTACTAATTTGCTGAATGTGCAGGCTGCCTGGTTGCTATCTTGTAGAGTAAATTTCTGAACGTGACTATCCTCTATCCTTTTGCTTATGATTATTGATACTAAAGTGCTCAATCAAAATTACTGATTTCTTTTACTCTGAAATTTTTTCTACGAATTTGTTTTTGAAGAAAAACCTCACAGGCTGGCAAGATTTACGGCTCTGATACCACTGTAATGACCCAAACCGTGTCTTTTCCAAATTTTCACAAATATATCTCATGCAAATTTAAACAAATACATTCGTGCAATAAACCATGAATTCAACAGTAATAAACCAACAATATATATTCCATTAAAACCCTCAACAACATTATTGCATTATACAACAACAATACAATAACAGTGGGATTTCTCACAATCCAAATCCGAACTACAATATGCAACAGAATATCAAATAACAGAAAAGAACCTGGAAATGCAATGGTGAACTCTGCTGTGAATCCACCCCTGAGATGAACTGGGTTTCCGTCCAATCCACCGAGAAAGCCTGGAGGTTTCCGTCCTTAGGTTTCAGAATCGAAAGCTGAAGCTCTCTGGATTTTCCAAGAGAAATAAATTCATAAAAACTAAGCAGCTGTGACTCTTCAGTTTCCCCACTTTGTCTCTTCATATTGCACTTAAAGTCACTTTTTAAATAAATAAAATTGTTGAGTTATAAAGTGACATAATAAAATAAAGTAAGGAATCTTTTGGCATTAAAATGGTGTGCCAAATGAACTCGGATGAAGATGTGTTATAGCTTGCCGGGAAGCTCTCGGCGAGACGCTCCAAGTCCACTACTGAAATGCCAGGAAAACTGAGTTCTGCCGACTTAGTATAAATAGTAAGCACCTTGGAAACGTTGTGGAAATTGCTCCGATTGGCCTGAAACTGAAAACGCCCAGGCCAAACATCCCTCTGGTCACCTGCCAAGCCTCGGTTAGCCCACCAGACCATGATGAAAAGGCTAACTATAAGGCACGGAATAATGTGCCCCGAAAGGGGACACTACAGGCTAGAAAATGATTTTTTTAAGATGATTTCATTGGCTTAGATAGGCCAAGTCAGCCTGCATGGGAAGATATACCTTTTCAAGTTCAAATCACCTATATAAAGGAGGAAGATCAAGTCATTTCAACACAAAATGAAAAAGATTTTCTACCTCTGATATAAGCAGTGATTTTTCCTCCTAAGGCAGTGAACTTCACATTTTGGGACAGAGAAATTCACTTCGACAAGACAGCAAATTAGAGGGGAAGATTGAGATTCCACTTCCAAATGAACAAGCAAGAATGGAAGTTTTGAAAATACATGACACTTAGATTGCAAAATTCTCATAGAGGCATCGAATTATCCCCATTATGAGAAGTAGAAACACATAAAGGCATCGATTTTGGACAACTATAGACAGATGTTCTCTAAAAATCAGGGATAAAGAAGGTAAAGAAGAGTGAAATCTGGGTCTGTCAAACATTGCAAAGTCCATTTGTATTTCCAGATTTCAAGCAATTTCAGGGTTGAGCTACAAGATTTAATCGTGTTATAAAAAAAAATCAAAGTCAGGAGTTTCAAAAAGAAAGATGAGATCAGTTTTAAACTTGAAATAAACCATGATTAACTCCATTTTTACCTTCTTGTTTGATGTTGATGCAACTTAATTTTATGAAAGCGTTCAGCTTTCTTTTGTTCCATTAGTTCATGAACTTAATGACATTCCTTTCCTTTGTTTTGCAAAGTAAATCATTCAGGGAGAAGCTTGGAGAGCAAGGAGATGATGGCGAGGTCAAGCTCATGACTTCAAGCAAGAGGCAGCTCGAGGGCTTCAAATGGGAAGGAGGTTCAAGTTACCAAAGTGAAAATTTGAAGATCAAGATCAAGATGGAATCCAAAAGTTAAAGAGCAATGAGAAGAGAAAATTTTCATTAACTTGAATTTCCTCCGAAAATCCAAGTTTGCTTTGAAAGGATCCAAGCAACATGAATCACTTCAAGAAGATCAAAGGTTAAGGCATCGAAAGAGACATCAAGTTTGCAAGTACAATCAAGTTAAAATCATGGCAATGAGAAAATTTCCAAGAACAAAGATGGAGAAAATTTGAGAAGATGAAGCAATTTGGAAATATGCTACCACAATCGAAGACTTTATAATGTTGAGTATCAAGAGATGTTTTCTCATCACCAAAGGATTGATCAAGTTTACAAGATAAGGATGCTGAGGTGGCGCCCAATGGTCTTCTACCAATTAGAAAGTTCCAGTTACACATGTTTCAATCATATTATGCCAAGAGTACAATTTTCTCATTGGCTCTCAAAAGCATTGTAATTTTCTTATTGGCCCATAGGGTGGTGCCTTCATGTAATTGGATGATAGTGGTGGCAGCCCTAATTAGGGTTTGTAGGGATAAATCTTGACCCTTGTTTTTAAATAGATCTTGGCCCTTCATTGTAATTGAACAACTATAAAAGGCCAACGCCATCCCATTTGTAATAGTTAGTTAGACAATTAGATTAGAGTAGATTAGAGTTGGAGGAGACTTGATGAAATTCTCGCCATAATGCTATCAAAGTAATTGATGTTTCATTGTTGGTCTTCATGGTGGATTACTTAATGTTGCTTTGAAGTGTTGCATGGTTTTTTCAATTCCTCATTTAGAATCTCATTTCATGTTAAGTAGAAGTAGAAGTAGATTGGATGGGAGATATTGTTGAATGGTGATTAATGGTGGAGCTAGTGTCCATAACTTTTGTTACTTGTTGATTGTAAGTAAAGGTGTAAGGCTAGTCTGGGCCTAAATTGCAAGTGTTTAATTTCTATTGGAGATGCTCATTTAGATTGCGCCTTCATAGGGTATTTGGATGAATATTGACAATGTGAAAATCATTCTTGCATCCTTAGAAGCTAGCACCCTCCTATGCTTAGTTGACACGTCAAAGCAAGAACTGATTAGAGGCTCACCTCATCATCAATATTGTCTTACATTCCTAGAGTTAGATAGCTTTTATTTCCTTGAAGTTTATTTGGTTGGAAGTAATTTGAAGAAGTTAAAATCAAGTTGATATCCATGGAATGAATAGCATAAGTCCCTTTGTGATTACTAGCATACCACATCATAAAAAAATGAGCAAAGTCCACAATAAAGAAGGAACCTTGAGGTTGTCTCATTTGATCTCACAATTTATCTACATTGTTTAGTATATGAGCATTCTTATTCAAGAGAGGATTGAGTATCTAGTGTTTCACTCTGAAACGTTGGGTGTTTGATTCTGCATGTTGAAGTGGAATAAAACTCACATCAACAAGTCTTAGACTAAATTTGAAGTTTTGATTTAATAGCAAAGCTTTTCAATGCGACTTGGTTTTGTATCCTGAATCTTTGAAAATGCATAATTCATGCCCATTTGACTCTACCTGTTTGGAGAAATGGTTTGTCTTCTATCAATTGATTATATTTTTATTTGTATAGTATATTCTTTGAAGGTTCCTACATGAAAATTTCTCAATGAAAAAATGTATTTTTACTTTTATCCTTCTAGGATGCAATCATGTTTATTGTAATTGTTTTGAGGTCTTACTAAGTTTTCAAAGATTTCAAAGTTTGTTATGATAGTACAATCTCTATAATAAAATATTCTTTTGATATCAATAATAATTTGAAATGTAGTTTTGTTAGTAGCATTTTACCATCTACTCACATCATACAAGACTAGAGGTTTACTCACATATCATTCAATGAAATGTTTTATTGTTAACTTAGCTATAACTTCATCAACTTCATATATAACTTGCCAAAGAATCATTTACTAGCAATGCTTACGTGCTACATGGCATTCTGCTACTTTAGACAAAATTTTCATTTGGACGATCATGGGCTAAACTCTCTATTTTATTTCCTCTCTATATTTCTATGTTATGGGAACGTCTTTTAATTTCAAAAAGTAGTTTCTCTTTATCAACATTTTTAATGTTTTTTTAAATCCCATTTTTTTACGAAAAGCTTTTTGCTGCTATGATTTAACAAATAGTTTAAAATCATGGAACATTTCATAGACATTTTGCTAAGATGTCCAGTTCGCCCTTAAGGGCCCCAAGACTAGCCACGGCTCGAAGTGGTCTGTGGTTTTGGTCCGTTTCGCTTGTGGGTCCAGACAGGGTCCGGCCCATAGGGGATGTTCGAACCAGACCACGCCCAGTTCGGACCCTAGTGGACTAGGAAGAATTTCAGCAAACCAGTGACAAACTTGGTCCCGTCGATGGTCAAAGTCAGCGGCCGTCGATGGTCAAAGTCAGCAGCCAAGTTGATTTTTTTTGCAAATTTAATTAGTTTTTGACTTCCACAACCCTAAAAAGTGGATTCTAAAGGCTTATGTTTGCTTCTAACTTTCATTTGTAGTGTGGAAATAGGTTATTTTCTCTTGAGTTGGAGAAAATAGGTGGTCGAGCAAGAGTTTGGTTGTGCAAGGAGTTGGAAGATTGATATGTGGATCTTCATCAAGTGTTTGAGCATCATTCCTACACCTTTGCAAGCTTACAATGAGTGGAAAAGGTAAGTTCTTTTTCCATTTGATTTTGTTTTTGTTTGAGTTTTTAATTTTTTCATTTCTCTTTCATTGTTCATAAGATCTACCTATTGTTATGAATTTTTCATTCTCTTGTTTTTATATTGAATATGTATAAAATTTCTTGCCATAGGAAAAGGAACTACAATGGCTTCTACCTCTTCCTATGCAAACAATACTAAACAAAGAATAGAACCCCATTCTGATTCTCCTTTTTGGAAGTATGTTGATATTGTAAGACCCCTTCTAGGAGGCGGTGCATTCCGTTGGAAATGTCGGGGTTGTGATGTAGAAAGGAATAGTTCATATTATTGGGTGGTAGGCCATTTGTGTGGAATCCATGGAAGAGGAGTCACGAAATGCCTTGGAAAAAGGTGCACCTATACCAAATGAAACAAAATTAAGATATATTGCAGAGCATGAAGCAACATAAGAGAGAGAAGTATGTAGACAAAATAGAACCATTGGCAATAAAACTAAAAAAGCAAAGGGA
Source organism: Thuja plicata (assembly GCA_018584345.1). Taxonomy (NCBI): domain Eukaryota; kingdom Viridiplantae; phylum Streptophyta; class Pinopsida; order Cupressales; family Cupressaceae; genus Thuja; species Thuja plicata. The sequence goes on from MU223947.1 coordinate 324,239, forward strand.
ATGCAACCCCCCTCTACAAATATTGTGATAGAAGACCACCCCTTTTATACTACCTCAGTTGACCCTGATACTAAAACTGAAGCACCCATTACACACAAAAGAAAGGGACCATGGGTAATTGCATTTCAAAATGGGAGTTGGGATTGCCGACATTGATGTGGCAAGATGCTTGCATGCAAATGGGCTACCTTTTAGTGTTGTTTGCTCCCCATACTAGAAGATGTTGTAAAGTGTCAATGAAGCTCCAAGAGGGTATAAGGGCCCTGGTTATAAGAGAGTACAGACCACCTTGTTGGATAGAGAGGTCAAGAGGATTGACAATGCATTGAAGCCCATAAGGGATTCATGGATTGAGACAGGGGTATCCATTGTTTCAGATGCGTGGAAAGATGCAAGAAATTGCCCCTTGATCAATGTCATAGTGGTGTCCCCTAAAAGGGCAATGTTTTTGAGATCCATGGATTGTGAGGGGCAAGTAAAAGATGGGCCATTTATTGCTGATATTCTCAACTCTGCCACTGAACAAGTGGGAGCTAGAAACGTTGTCCAAGTCATAACAAACAATGCAAAGAATTGTAGAGCTGCTGGTTTGTTTGTTGAAGAGCGATAGTAGCATATCTTTTGGACACCTTGTGCAATCCATTCACTCAATCTTATCCTACAAAAGATTGGGAACAAAATTGGGTGGATCAAAGAGGTGTATGAAAAGGCTGAGGACATCCAGATGTTCATCACAAACCACCAAATGACTCTAGGAATTTTCAGATTATTCTCACATTTGGAGCTATTGAAGGTAAGTGAACTTGAACTTGAAGTAGTAATTTAATTAAAAAAAATAAACATAGTATTTTACAATTTTGGATTTTCATAATTTGATTGTGTAATGTATATTCTTTTTTAAAGTATGTCTGTAATAGTTGTACTTTTTTTGCTCTAATTTATGTTACAGGTTGTTGAAACCCTTTTTGCATCAAACTTAATCGCCTTGAGATGACTTGTGCAAGTGAAAGTGGCACTTTGCAATATGGTAGTCAACAATAATTGGTCTATATGGAGGCAAAGCAACACTGAGAGGGCAACCAAAATAAAGCAAAGGATATTGGATGACTTATGGTGGGAACGTGTGGAGTATCTCCTTAAGGTCACCAAGCCCATTATGAGCATGCTTTGGTACACTAACATGGATAGGCCTTGCCTTGGAGAGGTCTATGATGGCATAGACTCAATGCTTGAGAAGATAAAACAAATTGTAAATGAAAAAGAGCAAGATTCCCAAGAGACCTTCAAACAATTGCAAGCAATTGTTGTAGAACGATGGAACAAGATGACCATTCCTCTACATTTGCTTGCCTATTCATTGACGCCCAAATATTATAACACCCAATATACCGATCTACCTCGAAGCCTGCCACCATATAGAGATTTAGAAGTGTCTGATGGGCACAAGGCAGCATTTGAAAGACTCTTTCCTGATGTTAATATGTGAGATTTGATTACGGATGAGTTTATAGAGTTTGTGAATGCAAGAGGTCTAAGTAATGATGCTCTTCGTCATCGGTTTAGGAAGGATGCTCATAGTTGGTGGTACCTCTATGGCCAAAGATTCCAAACGTTGCAGCCCCTTGCAATAAAAATTATATCACAAGTAAGTTTTATTTAAAATTTTTTAGTTTACTTTATCATAGATTACTAGTAATTTATATTTTATAAGATTAATAATTTTATTTTAATTGTTTACTTTGTCTTGTCTTCATAGGTTGCCAGTTCATTTGCATCAGAAAGAAATTGGAGCATATATTCTTTCATCCATTCAGTAAAGCGCAAATAGGTTGCAATAAAAAAGAGCGGAGAACTTGGTATATGTGCAATGTAACTTGCGTCTTGTCTCACACAAGAATAAAGAATAAAAAGAAGGGGAGACGAAGATGTGGGATATAAATGTAGAGCTTGCGGACTTGGATACTTCCACTTCTCAGCTTGCACTTGCTGAATTTGAAGATTTTGACACCAATAATGTTATTGGTGCAGCTGATCCCATTGGCCTTAGTACTGTTTGTGAATCAACTAATGCCAATGTAGAAGAAGAAGAAGAAGAAGATGATGAAGAAGAAGAAGAAGAATATCAATAAAGTTTTAATCCATTAGTTGAACTTGAAACAATGATACTTGAACTTGATGTTATAATTTATCACTTGACATTTTAATGTTTTGAATCTTTGATGTTGAACTTGAAGTATATGATGCTATGATTACAAGTTTATGGTGTTTTTTGTTGTTTAATTGTTTTTATGATACTATGTGATATTCTAATCTTAACTCATGCTTCTAGGCTGCATATATATATATATATA
>MU223947.1:326721-346982 GCA_018584345.1 Thuja plicata
CGAACCCGAACCGGCAACTTAGACGTTTTGACAAACAGTTGTCATACATAAAGCTGATAACAAATATTCAAGTATTCAAGACTGAAATAAATCAATTCTGACCAGCAATGGTAAGAACCGTGGAGCAATTTTCTTGGAACAGCAATGATAGAGGACTTTTGGCACTCCTTATACCTCCAAAAATCTGAGTGACTGGATTTGTAGAGTCCTCACAGCATTAGGACTTCCCCTTTTCGCTCAAATGCATGTAATGCAAACAGCTGCATTGCATTTTTTTTATCTGCTAATCTTCCTTACCTCCAAATGCCATCTCATGGTAGGAGTTGACCGCCTTTTTACCCCTTTCCAAATACCAAATGGGAAGGTTAGGGCTAGTTTGTAGAGTCCTAACAACTTTAGGACACTCAATAAAACAAATTCAAAATGAAGTGCCCTTCAATATTTTCATTAGCATAAATGGAGTCTATATTAAATGGAGAGCATTTTGACAAGATTTGGGATCCCATTTATTGCCCTCTCTTGCTGTGATGAAATATCTACTACTTATGAACACAGTTTAACAAGATCCCTTGTTAACAAAATAAAGTGTAAAGAGATGTAATAGCTCTTAAATTTCTACACCACAACAGTGTCAGGATACTTTTTGATGCAGTGCACTGTAAGCCTCTTATAAGTTTGGTGGCCTGTGTAAACTATTATTATGTGTTTAGAGCCTTGTAAAGTAGATGAACTTCATTCCATGGCCTTCTGACTGAGGTAATCTTTAAAAGCTCTGAAATTCAAACAAATTTTTTCTGTGAACTTTGACTGGCCACAAGATTATACTTTCTCTGAAAATTGGAAATAACTTGGAAGAATTTGTTTTGATATTCTTACTAGAGAATCAACTCAAACTTGGATACCTGACCACTTCAGAAAATTATGGTAAAGCAAGTACAAATGATGTCAAGTACATGAAATAGATGCGTTCTGAAAGGGGGGAAGTGGAGAAACTTCCAATGCCTTACATTGGATCTGTTTGACAAATGAGCTTTGTTGTATTTGGGCTTCAATCTTTACACAATGGAAAGGAGCATTGTCATTGATTTTTGTGCAAGTCATACATAATTGATATTGGCTAAGAGTGGATGCTAACTGATGTTTGTTGGAGAGTATGGCTCAGCCATCTTGCAGCATGATGTCGGGGATTTTAGCTTACTTCTTGGAACTCCTAACCACAAAAGATCTCAAAAGCAATACTGGACTCAAGTGGTTCACAATGGTTCAATAAATCTATAGAAGTTAATAGGTCTCTAAACAATGTATTGCCGAGGGGTAGACATTTCATCAATGTTGGTTGAATAACTGCAATATTCTACTTTTTCTTTTCCTAGGTCAAGTGACATATGCATTCTTTCCTTATAAAAGGATATGGAGGTTCAAGTACTCGGTGTTGCGATTTAGCCAACCAAAACACCCAATTTGTAGGCAAACCAATCCCTATTAATGGTGGAAGCATATAGATGGAACTTGTACTATAACATATCAATATACTGGAAAGAAAGACATCAGGCAGGTGTATATGGAATGACAAACACTGTTACTGTACATGAGTGGATTATGCTTATAACCTCTCTAAAAGTAAACTACTAATAAATTTTGGAGAATTATAAAAACTTCCAAACATGTGTTTCTAGTATATCCTGTTGGTGTAAATAGTTACTTTATCAAAACTAGTTAGCTATTAGCATACCTAGAGATGTCCTATTCACATTACTTAAGTCTCCACATAGTGACTTTTAGGCTTTTGTCTCACCTCATGTGTTTCAAGATGTGTACTCACTTAGTGAGACACCTATTGCATGTACATTAGCCACTTGTTCACACACTTGTTAAGTGTGCTCACAAGTGTCCCATGTTTGGAGGGGTAGTCAGTTTTTGTTCCCTACCTTCTCACTTCACTTGCTTGCCTATATATGCAAGCTTATTTTGTACATTTAAACTGACTCTTTGATGATATTCATTTGGGTTTTTGAGTGCTCATGGCTTGTGGTTTGGTCTTTACTTTCTAATCCTGGCTAATCCTAACAGATCCTTCCACTTGAGAGTGCTCCAAAGTAATGCACTATATGGAAAGTTTCATAGGTGTTCGGGCAAAAGGCAACTGCCTGTGCTGTCGTTGATTTACACATTTTTAAATGTAGAGAGTTTTAAATGGTTTTTCTTTATAGATGTACATATTTTACAAGTTGTCAGAAAATGATTTTGTATCTATCTTTTCATCTATACATACTCTATAATTTGTACTATATGAATGTTTTTTGGAAGGAAGATTCTTCATCATGCTGGAATTGAAGCATTTGTTGGGGGAAATCTTGGCAAGCCTCTTTCAGATGCTGCTTTCCAATGTTTATCATCATCAAAAACAGAACCAGAATTTGCGGCAAGTTTCCTTCTCCTGTTTATTTAATTCAGAGATCTCCTCAATAAATGTCTTTGGATGGCAGATATTGACTGACTGTTTTGAAGTGATTGATTTAGTCAAGAAACATTTTTGTTATATTGAAAATTTGTGAAGCACATCGTTTGTTTGTTTATTTGAATAAATATATTGAGCTAGAGTTTATGTTGAGAGGTGTGCAAATATAAGAAGTCTAAAGAGCAAATCTCTCAAACCTATTATTCATCTGAGTAGCTGCCTTGACAATTTTTTGTATACCGTAGGCTGCAGTGGTTGAGGTGAGCAGCTACCAGATGGAGATTCCTAACAGGCATTTTAAACCATCGGTTAGAAGAATTACTATACCTTGCTTTCTCTTTTATATGATTTTTGTCATATCTTAATATGTGTGTTTGCTTTGTATTCATGTAAATGAGAGCACATTCTTGTATTGATGTTCAGGTAGCTGTAGTTTTGAATCTTACTCCTGATCATTTGGAGAGGCACAAGACAATGCAGAACTATGCAATAATGAAGTGCCGTATTTTCTCACATATGGATCCTAGCCATCTTGCAGTAATTCCAAGTGGTATAAATAGATTTATAACTTGAAGTCCTGAAACTCCTAATGCTTACACATTTTCTTTAGCTAGACAATAATTGATAAACTTGGATTATCCCAGAGGGTGTATTGCCAAAGGAACATATAATTTTTTTATATTTATGTCTTTTCATATCAGATCCTTTGTCCTATAATTTATCATCTTCTGTGGTTCCAATGCCTTGTACCTGTTGGAAAATGAGTGACACCCTTATTGTAATTGGACCAGCCACGAAGTGGGCTGATAGCTCATTGGTAGAGCAAACCAGCAGCAAAGGGAAGGTCCTAGGTTTGAGTCTTAGCTGGTCAATGGAAAGTTTAACATGGTATCCTAGCAATCCACATTCTGAGACTGTGAAGCCAAAAGATTAGCCCTATTTACAGTTACAAAACCCTTCAATGCTGTAGGAAAAATGAGCGCCTTTTCTGTAAAAAAATGTTTTCATTGAGAAAGCCAAACTACTGTTCTGTCAAGGGCCGACCTGCTGAAGGTTTAGGAGGAGAGAGCTGCTACATCATTTGTTCATTGCTCTCTGATTTCATCAGTACCCTATAAGTATGCTTCATTGAAAATAATTGGTAGTTTGGTTAAATAGCATAGAGGAGACTGCTGATAAACTCATTTAAAATTTTGAAGAACTTAACGAACTCATTGGCAGCTGGTAATCAAGGGAAAGCAATCTTCAAAACTATTAGATGATTACATATAACATCTTTGTGCTGCCGTAAGTGAACATTTGGGAATATTTTGGTCATTGTATTATACAGGAAAAACTATATAGTCACAAAATTCATCACAACTGGTGAGATGTGGCCATAATTTTGATTCTTTTTTCTGTTTGATATGAGAATAGGTGATCAGCTGCTAAAGGAAGCTGCTTATTGTTGTGGAAGTCAAGGTACACGAGCGTGGATTGGAGACCTCCCTGGAGTTAAGGTAAACATTCTAGGATGGCACTTTGTGCATCACTTGTGTTCTTAGTAGTTTCTTGTTGGTTTGACTTTGAACTGTTTTATGTTCATGGTTTGTTGATGTTCGTTTAGCTCATAATTATATTATGTTTGAAAGCTGGACAGTGAGGCGGCACAAGCCACAATACTTGTTCCGACTTTGGGGATTAAGTCACAGATATATCTAGGTAAATTGAAGACAATAGGCATTCACAATGCATATAATGCAGGCACAGCTGCCCTACTTGCCCTTGGGTTGGATCCTGGAATTGACATTGAAGCTGTTAATCATGCATTGGAGGTTTTGGAGCCACCTCCTCATCGAATGCAAGTTGGTATGCTGTCATTTGTTATTCTTTTGAGCTGAACATGTTTTTGAGCATTGCTTCATTAATTTGCTAACTGTGCTTCTTAGAAACCAAACCAATTACTAATTGAGCTGAACATATTGGAAACCAATGCTTACTGTATATTCAGTTGAAGTTCAAATGTTGAATTTAAAATTTGAAAATATTTGTGAAATTTCATTTGTGACGAAATTGTTAAAAAATTCAAAAAAATTAGAATTCTTTTCCAGTGCTAGGTCAAAGGTAGGATAAGTAAATTGACTTTCTTAAATTATTGTATGTGGTACTTTAAGAAAAATGCCAGACACTGCAGCTCTTAATCAGAGTTATTTAATATGATCTGAAAAATTTGATAGAATCCTGTGTGAAACCCACAGTTATTTTGTTAGAAATTATCTTAATGGATTTATGCATGCATCTACAGTACAAGTTCTGTTCCTCTGTCTAGTAATGTGATACACAATGTTTGAAGGAATTGTTGTAGAGACAGGGTGAGCCCTTCAACAAAAGTGACTTAGGTTTACACTGATCAATTTATCATCTAGTCTGTAGTTGATTCTCAATTATTCACTGTTTAAATACTCTTATGTATTTTTCCATGGTACTATTTTGGTGCCATTCCGATCCTGTGCAGCTTCTTATTCTTTGGAGTATAACCAGTACAAATTTCAAAAAATTACCTCAAGAAATGATTTTTCAACTTCAGTTCCTTTAAATTTTTAAATTTTTTACTTTTGAACGACTTGTTACTGCTTCCATCTTTCTTAGGTGAGCAATGGATTGAAACTTGTAGAGTATATGTATCCTTGCCACTTCAACTACTTGCATTAATGTCACAATGGCTGCTACAATGCTTGTTTTTACCTACATTGTGAGTTTAGAGCACAAGATGGATCATTTGAATGGTTATAGGTAGACGTAGGGCAAAACTAGCTGTTGGATGGAACCCTAACCGTAATCAACTTTGTCCATCAAAAACCACTCTGAAAATGGGTGCCAAATCCATGTAGAGAATCCCTTGAGCAGTGGAATGATGCCCTTGTTAGTCGCCAGCACCTTTCTGGGGTACTGACTTTTTTCCAGTGATCATGTGGCCTTTTTGGGCTGTTTTTGGCGAATTGACAGAATGTCAATGAAGAACAATTTGGAGTTTCAAATTGTTTGGGATTGGGGAAAAAGTAATACCTCATGCACTTAGTTGAGCTGTCGGGATGTGAGGGTGGCAGGAAACTCATGACATATGGAATGGAGGAAATTTGATGGTCTAACTCTAATGTGAAGATATAGTCCAGTCTATTGGGCATTTGGAGTTTGGGAATGCCTTGGAATAGGTATTTGGGAGAAGGGTAGAGTGCTCAAGAAGGGGAAAATCCAATAAGTCGGCAAGAGTAAAGGGAGTCAAATTTATGTGGGATGGCATGATTGGAAAGGTAAGTATGAAATGTCAACAAGGAAAAAAGGAAAGAAAAGATGGGAGGAAATGTATACTTGGCAAGGAAAATCCAGCAACTTCAACAAAACATAACAACACCTAGGAACGTTCCAAACTTGGAATTTTCACAGACTAAAAGCAGATTTTTGGCTTTAACACTGCACACAGATTTTCGTACTTAGGAAAAACACAAAAATGGAAACCTACACAAGTTATTCTCAAATTGGTTATAAATATAGGGGTCACCAGAAATCTAAACGAACAAACTAAGAGGGACACAATGAAAAATGTTAACACTAATATAGAGTCCCAACATATGCATGGATATCTGATTCTTAATCAAGATAACCACTGAGATTTGATATTGTTTGTGGAAAATTGAAGCCATGTTAATCAAATGCACAAATCTAGGTATTTTTCTGATTTAGATTTGTATTCAAACAATTATTGAAGGATTTTCAAAGATGATGCTTGGAAGATAGCCTTTAAAATTGAAGCTAGGCTTTAAATATCTTTATTAGTTACAAATTGATGATGAAAAATTATCTCTATGGAATTTGTAGGAGGTTTCCGAGGACATGGTCTAGAAATAAGTATTTATTTATAGTGGTCAATATATTAAGAAAAATGGTAATTGCTAATACCTACATTAAGACAATTGGAAAGATGCTACCAAATGTTTTTAGCACGTATGGTATCTTTTGTCTTGTCTAAGTCTATTGTTTTAGATCACAACAAGATTTTATTGCAGTAATTTTGGACAGAGATCAAGACTAGTCGCCTATTAGCTAAAGTGTTCAATAATGTTTCGTTTACATATGGATGGAAAAACAAAAGGATACACATGAAACTAGTTTGTTTGTTTAAGGTATAGATTCAAAATTTATAGAGTTCTGGTGTGAAAATATCACAGCTGAGAATTCACCCCTTTACTTGCCTTTGCCAAGTTGCCGACTCCAATCAATATTCGGTCAGCAGAGTTTTGCCAAGTTGTGAGTTTTGAAACTATGCTCTAGGTGAGCATCCGAATAATTGGAACTTAAATGTAATTGTATCCTCAAGATCCCTATGATCATGTGGTTCATGGGCTCACTAGTGCATTTTCATTTGAAAGTTTTTATGAGTTTTTGCTTCAATCATCCAGTGATTCAACATTTGTGCAAGATGGGCACAATATAGTGACAGTTGGAAGTAATATGAAATAGGGTGGATACACATACCATAGGTTCACTCCTAAATGAAGGGTCAGAGAAGTCCATAGGGTATAAAGCCTCATGATGGCTATCACCAAGTAATGCACAAATTTTACAGTAGCAAAATGAGGTACATAAACCTAGGGAAGGAGTTGTTCAAGAATGAAGGATATAAAGTAAGTCTGATCATGTATGATCTGTTCACAATGATTAAAACAATTGTGGAGACTACCATCAAGCTTGATTTTCCAAGGTATATGAGTATATAGGCAATGGAAAATGTAGACCACTTGATATGTCCGTATAGTTGGAAAATCTGAGTTGCTCCCATCCCGCCTGATTGACCATTACCAAGGTTGTTGCTAAATACTATGACAAATTTTGCCTAGGCTGAAGAGAACGTAAACTAGGACCTAAGGAGGCCATGGCATCCTTTGGTTACCCTTTTCCCAATTACAGTTTCAAAGCAACTGCTGACTAGGAAACTTCCAGGATCTATTAAGAGGAACAATGAACAATTTCAAGTCCATTTCCTATCAAAGAAGTAAAATGGACATTATTTGCAAGTTGGGTAATCTCTCAAGGATCGTTTTCTCCGTTGAACCAATGAAACATTGACTGCAGTCACTCAAAGAGGGAGCCCTTATTTGTAGGTTTCTGTTGGCTTTGACTAGACCCAAAAAATTGATAGTCAGGACACAAACTAACCAGAAACCAACCAAATCTGTGGAACTTTTATCAATGTCAAAAGGTTAATTCATTGAGGTTTTCGCTACAAAATATCAAAAGGATCAAATCTTCCACAGAAGATTCTAGTATCTAAAGGAATCAGGATCGTTATCTAGCATTGGTTACCAGCCTTTAATATGTCTGAGTACCTCCAAGTACAATCTCAGTTTGGGTAATGCTGACCTTAACACCAAGTAAATATTGGCAGGGTTTGAACCTAAAAAAAAGTCATTGTAGGGGAGTATTAATATCTGTTGATATCAATATGACCCTAGGAATCCTAAACTATGCCAAAATATGTCTTAATATAGATTGGATAAGGCCCTTCTAGACAGCCTCGTCATATATGTGCTGGTGAAAAAGATAAAAATATTTGATGCCCTGCATTAATGAAATGCCTATTGAGGCTTCAACCCTGATATTGCATGAGACCAATACTAAATGCCAAACATGATCCTTGTAAATTATGTCTTTGAAACATGTTAATGTCATTTTCCAAATTATGTAATGATTGGCTTTTGTATAGCATGTGATAGATTTGTTACAAGCCTTTACAATCTTTGCAGTGACCAAGGATGATCAAGGGGTCCTTTGGGTGGATGATAGTAAGGCAACAAACGTGCAAGCAACATATGCAGGTCTTGAGGGACTAAGGGACCAGCCTTCAATTGTCCTTCTCGGAGGGATAGCTAAGGTAACATTTCTTATCCTATTAAGAACAATTTTATCTTTTTTTACTTTTATCCTTTTAAACAAGTTTTTGTTGTCTTTGAATTGAGTTGGGGTTTGTTTACATTTATTGCAAGTTCAATGACCAAGAAATTTTTCTTTTTAAAACATTATATGTTTTTTTTCTTTCAAAAACTCATCTTATAATACATCAGAGAGAAAAATGATTATAACAGCTGAACGATGGCTATAGAAACCATTCAAATGGTTGGACCATTGGTTGTGATGCTACTAAAAATCCCGCAACCAAGGACAACCATTAAAATGTCAAATAGCTTTTTTCTTTCCTTCTACATACAATTCGATTTTTGTTGTTAACTTTCCCAGTGTCCAAAATTTCACGAAGCACCTTGTTTGAAAAATTTAATACTAAGAAAATGTACTTTTGAAAACAATTTAGTAATTTACATAATGTTGAATAAAAAAAATATAAGAAGGAATTTTTATAAAATGTTAATAATCTGAAGTTGTAATATATCAATTCTGAAAAGAAACTTTACAGAACCTGAAATTGCAAGCTCTATAAAGAGCAATGTGTGCCCAAGTTCTGTCCAAATGCAAGGGGCACAATTGGAATCCTTCTAACAATCTGCTTTCAATGTTTATGATAATCTCTCAATTGATTTTACAACTTCAATGAGGCCACAATTGTCTCTACTCTTTGGTGCACCTAGAGAATAAAAGGAATCAATAATGTAAATGAATTTTCTAGCTGAGATTCATTTGGAAGAGAAATACCTTCTTCCAGATGACTTGAATGCATCAAACAGGTTTTCTTAAAGAGTTTTTAGACAACAAAAAATGTAAAAGGGCAATTAGACATCCTTTGGGATGAATATCTGAAGGTTGAAAGGCTTGGTCATGGATTGACTGACTGTGATTCTCGCTGAAGCATTGTTGAAAAATATGCACACCCGGAATATGAGCTTCTTTCCAAACCCAAGCCACTTGGAGAATGCCGCATATGAAATGCCAGTTGAATATGTGATTTGCTTTCTCAAAATCAAAGTTGATCATCATCACTTTCTAGTTGTGGAATATTTAGTTCATTTCAGAGCCTTCACAACCAGAATAGGTCGCCAAGAATTAATCTTTCCTCATGAAAGAAACTCTGCTTCTTCTAATGGTTCCTTGTGCTATATTCTTAACCTTTGACCTATTGCTTTGATTCTTTGAGAATGTTTTCATTTGTCACATTAAGCAGGGTGATTGGTGGCTGACTAGCAATCTGATCCTGCTTTGGTTCCTTTGGATTGGGTTAGGCTACAGTACTTTTTGCTTGTATATAATAAACAGATCTTTGGTTGAATCCCACATGGGTTTGAAGAATTTCCCATCTTTCATGAAGAAGTGTGTTGTTCTTAGTTCTTCGAATTCAAAGTTCCAACTTCTCCAGATTTCTTATCTCTTGTAAGGCCAATTTTTGTTTGATATTTGCAGGCTTCTCTTCTACCACATTTTTGGGCATAAAACAATTGTAAAAATCTTTATGAACACTTGTTTCAAGTCCCATTCATATTTGCAGAACTAACTTTTGCAAATCCTTAAGAATTGATAACAGTTGCCTTTGACACATTTTTCATTTTGTAAATATGATTTATTCTATCAATTTAAGCTGATAAATTTAGCAATATATTGATCCTTTATGCTTGGATTTAAATAGCCCCTCTAAACTAACATGTTGATGTACTACTCTACCAAGTGACTTTCCTACAGTTCAAACACATCCTTCTCCATGTTTCCGATTGGAGAAACTAATCTGATGCACACATGGAATTGAAAGGACAATTCAAAAGAATTAAATTATATTATAGTACTTCATTGTATTAGGATCAGGTATTGTCTTGCAAAGTCCTAGGAACAAACTGTAATTATTTAATGTTGCATGTGTTGTAATTGTTTACTCGCATATTCTACTTTGACACAATTACAAAGTAAACAGAAGTAATAGAATTACAGAATATTAATATAAATCATTTACAAACATATTCACAAAGATACATCTTTATTATCAATGTTAAACATGCAATGTGTACAGGATCTCATAAGTACGGTCCCCAACTCCATGTACAATATGATATATATAGGCAGGCTGATGTTGGTTGAGGATACCAACTGTTGGTATTGGGGACTAAATATAATTACATTCATTTTATTTTATTTTTATCAAGGTTACCCCAAGTTTCTGGGATGGGTACAGAAGGGGACGGGGGGATGAGTTTCCAGGACAAATTTTTTTTTTGTCGATTTTGGGGATGGCTAGGGGACAACAAAGGGGACAGCTATATAAAATTAGGGAAATTTAAAATATTCATATGAAAACATGGATAAAGCATGCACTTATAGATTCTAGAACCTTAAAATATAAGAATAAGCATAGCTGGAAAACTTGGACTCGCCTCGGACTCAACAAACCAAAAAATTGGACTTGGAAAAAGCTTGGGAAAGGACTCGGCAAAAGAAAAAAACCATAGTTTTACAAAAAAATAAATTAATGCATTTAGGGAACATAAGAGACATAATTGAAACACTACACGTCATATGAATCCCAAACACTCGATATTTGAAATTTCATCATAGTTTCAAACTTTAAAATGTATAACAACATAAGTTTATAAATGTTCACAAAATTACATATAATGATATGTCCAAATGTAAAATACAGAAAACTAAAGACTACATCTTCCTCTTCCCTCTCCTAATATAACTCAAATTTTCAGGCCTTGAACTAGTAGGTGCTAAGGTATCTAAATGAGGAGTTGATTCTCCTTCTTCAACATCAAAGTCCTCATCTTTGTCATCCTCCATTTCATCGGAATCATCCAATGCTGCTGCTTCTTCTTTTGCTGCTCCTCTCTCTATTCTGCAAGATCTTCAGTAAGGAGGACATCATCACCATCATCTTGTTCACGACAATCACAATACAGATCAATTTCGTCCAAGTCATTGGACTCATGTGAAACACCCTCCACCTTTCTAGTGCGAGTTGAAGGTTGTAGCAAATGAAGACAAGATTGAGTTGTTTCTGGGTCAACCTATTTCTCTTCTTGTGAATGTTCTCAAATAAACTCCAATTCTGTTCACACCCAGAAGAACTACATGGCTTGGACAAAATACGGATGGTGATCTTTTGAAGATTAGGCATGCTAGCACCATAATTCTCCCACCATAAATCTACAAAAAATATTTAGAAATATTAGAAATTTAGAATTTAGTAAAAAATGTAACAATCATTATCAAGTTTCTATTTTTTTCTTCTACTATTGAACAAAATGTTTTACCTAGTTGTTTTTCTCTCCTATCAATTGCTTGTTATGAAGAGAAGAGTCTCCCCTCTGCACCCTTGTAGATCTTGAACAATGAATGCTTCCGAATTCATAAATAAGAATTGTCAAACTTAACAATGAACATTTCCAAATTCGTAAATAAGATATAGCAAATGTCAAATCTCACCTCCAACTCATCAAGAACTTGTCTCTCAAGTCACGGTCAGGTGCCATCTTATTAATGCATGTAACAACGTTTTCCATGACCTCCTCATCATCCCTAAATGAATTAGAGAAGTAGAATCTCGGGTTCAAGAAGTAGGCCAAGACATGTATTGGTTGATGGAGTTGGTTTGTCCACTTACGATCAATGATGCGCCAAAGGGTTTCATATTTTCTTGAATTTCTGCCGTAGTAATGTGAAAGGGCCTCTTTGGCCCTATCCATGGCCTTATAAATGAAACCCACTGGCATGCCCTCTCCATACACCATACAAAGAATCCTTACCAAAGGTTCTGTCACCTAAAAAAATAAAAAACATTTTAAATTATTACAAAATTAACCCCTAAAAAAACCAGCAAATAGATTATCTTGTAAAAAGTTTATATTTGTGTTTGTTACTTACCTTGATCAACTCCTCCGAACCCATCATCAAAAACAACACTTACTATCTTCTCCGCTTCAGGTTTTTTAGAGTATGCAGACTCCAGCCAAGCACTAGACACAAACATTTGCTTAAGATGAGGAATGACACCAAGAATGCTTTGCAATGTGACGAAATGGCTAGCAAATCGTGTCACTTCTGGTTGCACAAGGTCCTTGCCATTTGTGTGTTTTTTGAATTTTCATCAAAGAGAGGACCCAAGTATGGTTGTAGATGAATTTGGTGAAAATTTTAGCATCTTCAACCATCCTTTTCACCCATCAAATCTTCCCAATGTCCTCTAACAACAAGTCCAAGCAGTGTGCCACACAAGGACTCCATGTAATTGTGGGATGCCTCTCCATAAGCATTCTACTTGCAGCTACATATGCTTCTGTGTTGTCCGTGATAATTTGGACAACATTCTCAACTCCAACTTCCTAGATCACCCCATCTAGCAAATTGCATAAAGTCTCATCGTTTTTTATCTCAGTTGAGGCACCTATAGACTTTAGGAATCCCATTGCACCATTAGAAGCCACCAAGGAGTTGAGGAAATTCCGATTCCATCCATCTGTCCATTCATCGAATAAGATGTTGCATCCTTTTCTCCAAATTTTATTTTGATCATCAAACTTGTGTATTTTTCACGACTTTCTCTAACAATGGTCCACTGAAGTCTTAAATTGTTGGGGCCTTAAACCCCTTGCTTGCAACTGTAAATGTGGTAACCAAAACCTTCCCAATATGGGTTGTTCGCCGCATTGAAAGGCAAATTGTTGTAGTAACAAATATTTCTTGCTGGTGTCATTGCTTGCTCATGCTTTTCTCTTCCATTCGGTACCTTTAAGTGAAGGTTGTGCTCTTGGAATGTTGTGTGGAACAAAAAAAATTGGGTTTAATGTAAGAGAATTCCGAGTCTCAGTAACCTCAAGCTCATTGTCAACAATAGATGAATCTAGTTGATGGATGCTTGCACTTTTGTAAGTGCGACCAAGAGAAGCCGAAGTGGACACATTCTGATTCATTGCAGCTATCATGGCTTCTTTTGTTCTTTCCCTTTCTTCTTTTTGCAATTCATACTCAGCAAGAAGGGCCTTCATGTGTCTAATAATCTCTGGAGTTGTATTTGGGCAACCTTCCACATCTTGTCTAGGTATTTTGGCAAGGTGGTATTTTAATCTATTGACTTCACCTGTCATCCATTTGCCACATTCGGCGCAAGTCACCTCTCCCTTTTTATTTCCCTTTATCCCGTACTTCCATGCTTCATCCGTTTTTCTTCCTCATTTTGAGACTTCCTTTCGAGTTGAAGTTGACATTGTTGTTTTAACATGAAAAAAAATCAATAGGGTTTTTGGAAAATCAACGAAAAATTGATAATGAATCATCTGATAAAAATAGTATTAAAAAACAAGATAAAAATGCAAGGCAATAAGTTAAGGGAAATGGAAAAAAAATTGTGAGCATTTCTTATTTTTCAAGATTTTTTTGATTTAAAATAGATGGAAATGAAAAAAAAAAGAGTAGAAAAATCCTTTACCTAGATCTCTTTTGCTACTTTGATGTTGTTTCCTCAACTTCTCCAAACCCTACAAACTTGTTTTGAGCAAGAACAAATACCAAATGAGTCAAAAAGTGAAAAAAAAATCATGTTTTAAGCTCACTGGGCGTTTAAAACCTGCAGTGAGAGTCCATCAAAAGAACTCGAGAGTCTTGATGATGGACTTGCCCATGTCCATGCGAATAACTCATGAGTCCAACCATCTGAACTCCCCTGGACTCAACTCCTGAGTCCATGGCGAGTCGACTTGGCTTTCTCATGGACTTGTGAGTTTGTTCGAGTCCGCAGTGAGTCCAAAGATGTTTGCGGTGAGTTGAAAGATTTTTCCAACTATGAGAATAAGAAAAATTCTTAAGCCAAATTTGTGTTATTTTGAGATTCAAAGTCAAATTTCTTCTAGAATTGGAAGTCAAAGTCCCCTAGGCATCCCCTAACCCTGGTATGTTTCCAGGATAGGGATGGCTGAAAAAAATGCAAGGACGCATTCCCGGGTAATGTAGATTTTTATTGCTCGCCAACTACATCAGCTCCTCCCCCCCCCCAAAAAAATGTCATCTTCCAAATGAATGACAAAAACAGGAGCTGAATCAACATAGAGTAAGATTATGAGAAGGGGGATAGAGGACATCCTTGGATGAACAAATGAGATGGAGTAAATGTGGATGACGAAGCTTGTTGCAGCAGATGAACCTCCTCAATACGCATCTTTAGATGTTGAGCTTCTGCCAACTCTCGTTTTCGCACTGCCTTCACAACGTGAGCAGCCTCCATCAATTGGCGGTTAGTCTACTCCACCTTCTCCTTTGGAATTAGCTGCATCTCCTTATTTAGCCAATTTCTCCTCTACTATTGTTGCCTTTTCTCATTTTGTCTTTGTAAGATATGTTTGTTGTGTCAACAATTCTTTAAACTTTTGAATCCTATCAGCCATCTTTGCATGAATAGTTTGTACCATAGTTGAAAAAATTGCCAAAAGCAAAAAATCGCCAAGGACAAAAAAAACTTGGCAACTTAAAAATTTACTTAAATTTAATTAGAAATGCATTTTGTTTGCAAAATTCAATGAGGAGATGCATCCAATGAGTCATTAAATGAGTAAACAAAAGAAACAAGCTGAGTGTAGATATATTTAAATGCAAATTGGGTACAAAATGGCATCCTCATGTGGAATGCTGATGGTTAGTAGCCTGATAGTCTGAAGCAAAATTAAAATAACAAATTGTCTTTGTAAAACTATAAGTAAATACAACATCAAAATAGTTTACATCTTCCTTTTCCTAGCTCTTGTAAAAATTAGGGGAGAGGTGGAGGGTGTAGTCCTAGGAGTCTGTTGTGGCTATGCCTCCTCTCTCAACATGATTGGTTATGGCTCAACCTCTATCTTGGAAAAAGTGGTGTTAAATCTTGTTCAGACTCTAAAGCAATTTAAAGTACTTAGGAAATGCCATTATTGAGTTTCTATAAACCTAGATGCAACAAAAAGAAGATAAAATAGTGTTCCACTGCCAGTCAGGGACAGGGGGACGGGGTGATGTAGGGACAGGTTTTCGGGGTGAGGGGACAAAGGGCCTAAATTTGGGGACATTGAGGGGCTGATGGTGGGGGGGGGCGGTAGAGGGCGGGTTGCGGTGTTTTATATACTATATACTATACGTATGGTACTTGATTGCAAATACTAAATACTTGAACATTGAACAATGAACATTGAATATCAATAGAATATTAGAATACTAAATATAATTTCAATTTGACAAATGAATTTGTCGAATCGGCGAATGGAAGATTTCTATTATATCAAAAATATGATAAAGATGATTACAATGAGTGGCATGGTATCAAAACAATTACAAAATGTCAACATGTAGTGAAGGGAAGCCATTCATGATTGATCAAGGAAAACTCCTCTTCACTGTAACTTAGTAAAGTGGATATAAAGACATCAGCTTACGATTATAGCCATTTGTTTTTGCACCTCTTGTGATTTGCGCTCACTAATTTATGGATCAAACTATTATTATCATCATTGTTCCACTTACAATCTAGTAAGATAAGGATGTAGTTTTAATATTAAGTTTAACTTTAATATGGCCACCTGAAATCAAGGGAAGTAGAATCCTTGTGGGCTCATCATAAGTTCTTTCAAAACCAATGATGATAAGATCCTTATGGAGAAACCCTATGGAATTAGAAAATTATAATAATATAAGAAATGTATTGTCAACCAACTATATAGCTGTCCATGTCCAAGAGTACATTCATTGTGGAACAACTATCAGTAGAATCATTACCGTTAAGTGATTCTTTTTAGGGCAATCTAAACACTTTCTAATGTCAGTGACGAAAAGCCTTCGATAGTCTCAATCATAAGAGAAGCACACGCAAATAATTTGTACATATTCCTAGAATTCAATTTTCTCTAGGTTTCATGCATGCATGTTTATTATTGTAATGGTGAAAAGTGCATACCTTGCATCATAGTTTGCAGACTCGGACTCGTAGAATACTCGGCAAGCCCAGAACTTTCAATTAGACAAAAACTTGACAACTTGTACTAAAATTTTAAATTTCTTTGAAACATATAAACATGCCCAATTCAATTACAAAATGTATTAAATTAAAAAAACTGACATCTCAAAAGATAAAATACATTTTATCTCAAAAGATAAAATATAGAAAAAAAGTGTGAAAAATGCATTTTAACCTGTGTTTCACCCTTGTAGGCGATTTTACCCACATTTCTCCTGTGTCTATAAAAACTTGCGAGTCAAACCTGTGAAAACTTGCAGAGCAATAGAAACAGAGTACTCGGCAACTCAGTACTCACAGTGTTTGCAACTATGACTTGCATGTTTATCGTTTATTTAACACCACTTTGCATGGGTGTCCTAGGTACATTGTCCTAGCACATGATTGTAATTTATTTGGTGCCCCTAATGACCCCAAACTTGAGATTCAGAAATAGGATCTAACCTCTGCTTAGATAATTCCTGCATTCCAGAATATCAATTCCTCTACCAAGTTCAAGATTGCAGGTGTTCAAAGCTGCACACACAGGATTGGTCCATTTTCAAAATTCAAATTTAATAATTGACCTAACAAACTTAGACCCAATCAGCCATTGCTTGCTAACTCTTGCACCAAAAATTTCAAATTGTGCGGCTAGGAAATGTTTAAAAGGACATCATTCTTGTTAGATCATACTAATGAGGCAAGAAATTTTGTCTTTAGGACAACCCCTCTACATCAATTTGTCATATAAATCACTCAACACTCATCTTTTGTATTAGTTGTGTCATCCACATTATGCCTTGCATCAACTAATGTTAGAAACCTAGTTCTTGCACTAAGTCACTCTAACATACATTGCATCACACTCCATCAATCTCAACCACAGCATCATTATTTTCTGCATTTGTTGATTGTTCTATTCTCACTTTAACAAAATTCTTGATTCAATCAGTAGAGCTTGATTGCAATTGAGGAAGTCTCAGGGTTTCCACATTGACATAGCAAGTTCCAATGGTGCTCTTGAACAACACTAGGTTTCCAATTGCAGGTGCAAACACGAAGCAAAATTTTATTGCAGGTACCAAACTTACGAGAATCGTAGTATCCACACTAAAGATTCAAATCCATACCAAAATGGTCACACTTGGAGCTGTGGATTTGACCCTAGACTAATTCTAAGAATGACCCAGTTCATATTTGTCATCTTGCTTCCAACACATTCAGTTTCAAGTCATCTCGAGCTATGTTTCAAAAGTTATGATCAAAAAGGTTGTCAATGTCAACCTTTAAACTCAGCTAAGTCCATTCCTCCTAATTTCTGGGTTTCTATATTCTGTTATATAATCTGTCACAGCTCTTAATTATGTTAATTGGATTTTGTTGTTTCTTATGTTCATTAGACCTAATTTTAGAGGAGGAACCTTTTTATTTCTTTTCAATTGTAAAGATACAATAAATTGGTAATAATATATGTTTTGTACATCAAATGAAAGAGAATGTTATTAATGTCCTGGACCAAACATCATGTTGATCTTTAGAGAAACGTAGATATCCCCCATTATTTCAAATATTATGTGATGCTCTCCATAAATTCCTTCATAAGTAGGATTGAGTATTATGACCAAAATAGAGTTTCAATAGAATGAGAAGTCCCGTATTTCTATATTCAATCTTTTTCTTTTTGTATTAGAGAGCACAATTTGTGTAGCTAAAATGATGAAAATGTAATTATCTTTTTGCATATGATTGTTTTTTAGTTTTGATTTTGTGAAGAGCCTGACTGGCCTCTTCTCTATAATTCAATTGATAAAACTAATTTAACTCTGAAAATATTTGATTTTTTTGAAATTTCTCTATAACAATTATACGATTCTTGTAATTTTTTCCAAATATATAAAATAACACACCATACATGAATTAGCGAATTCAATGTACCAATGCTGGACGGCAGCTTCAAATTAAATGAATACAACCTCTCACGCCAAGCTATAACTTCAAATTACTGAATTGATACCAACCGTTTTAAGTCCTATGGCATTGTTTTATTGATTCCTCCAAATGTAGGATGCAGATGGCGGCAGCTAGTTGGACGGCATCCAACATAATCTCCTCACGCGGCTGCTAGTGTATGAGCGGTATCCATTCTTCATTCACTTCTATCATATTCAACCATGCCTTGAATGATCACTATAACCCTTGTCGATTCCCACAAACAAATGACCAACCACCTCTGCAAATGCTGATACAGTACGGCAGCACAGTTCACCAGTACTAACACTGATTCATAGTGCAAGAAAGTCTGAGAAAGTATCGTTCTCAGTCACCACAATAACACTCCAAACCCTCACACGAGCTCTGATATGAATTTTCATGAATTTGCAAATGTTCGAAAGATATCTCTCATCAAGAATTCGATCCCTTTTAACAACACTGGATCTTCTTCAAGAAGCCACGACTTGGCTTCTCACTTACTCAATTCATAACTTAAAACATGAAAGCCATTAATCCTTGGTTTGAATAAATCAAATAATCAACCCTTATAACTCCACATTGAAATATTTCACTTAAAAGCTCCCAAGTCAAAAGTATATCATAACATTTAATGAATTGACTTATTAAATAACTCCAAAGTCAATATTAATTAAGACAAGCTTAATTAATAAAATATATCATTAAATACCATTATAACAAATCAACTGCTCTGCTCTAGCCACTGAACAACATCCTGCCAAGAATAGTAACCAGACCAAATTAGACTTGCTAAAAATAGCAAATCCCTTAAACTGGAGATTCTGCAGAAGCAATTCCGCATCAACAACAGCCAATGCACAGGTGCTCTGCTAAACATAGCAATCCAAACTACTACCAAAAATAACACTTACTATAAATAGTAAGTCTGCCCAATTGACCCCAACAAAGAGCAATCAACAATCCTGACATCTGAAATCTCCAGAATGGAAACAAACCATTGGCTCTACCAAACGACCCCCTCTGACAACCTGATTAGCTTACGTAGGTCACTGATATAAGCTAATCTCAAAGACCAAAAAATGGGGACATTACAATCCTCCCTTCCCAAGATTGCTTGTCCTCAAGCAATCATAAAAAATTAACGCAACAGAACAGTACCTGGATCCCATGGATAGACATGTGAAATGTTCCCGTCACAACCAAACTCCCATAAAAATATCTCCAACATCCACAACACAATCAACATAGTCTAAGAAACTGAACTCAACACTCGAACCGATGAGACTGAACCAGAAACACCATACGGAAGTAACTCAACCAATAAACTAAACTTGCCTCCAGTCTTCGTGCCAACTTGTAATGGACACCCCTGAATGCCCAAAAACTAAACCAACTGCTGATAGGAATTTTGTCAAATAGTTTGCAGCCAACTCCTTATTTCTCCGTTTAATGCTTTAGGTCCCTTATGACTCCGGAAATTAAATGTTTGGCTTGTTTGTGTCTTTGCAAGAATTTGAAAACACTCAATATGAACAAGAAGGAAACTACAATAATATGCAAACTGGAAACTGACTACTACTGGTAAAATATTATTTCAATAAGAATCCAATACATGGCAAGTTATCAACTCACGAATTACAATAGTATTATTGAATAATGTTTCATTCAAATGTTTACAAAATCTGCTGCTACAGTGGCATGAATAGTACCCGTGAATAGTGCCATGAATAGTGTCGTGAATAGTGTCGCGGCTGCTACAGTGTCGCAGGTGCTACAGTGCCGCGGCTGCTACAGTGTCGTGGCTGCTACAGTAACGGCTGCTACAGTGATGCAACCAGCAAAAAACCCTCACAACTGCAATAATAATGAAACTGGAACAAAGACTCCAAAGACCAATCCCAAGGATTG
>MU223947.1:356664-371967 GCA_018584345.1 Thuja plicata
AATATTAGGCGTAGAAGGACCAATGAATTTGCATAATCAGAATCCTAGATCTTGATGCAAATCAAAACCCTCATAAAATGTAATAAGATGTAAAGTCAAATTACTATTTGAGCCAAACCCCGGTTGCTATAGTATTTCTTAGTTTTGAAAGAGTTAGACTGAATTCCTAAATCTGAAAATGGATCTTTTACTCTACCTAGGCTCTGATACCATGTTAATGTTTTCAAATTATCACAAGGAATATGCAATCTATAGATGTCTATCAAAGACTAAGCACAGGATATAAATATGAAATCACAAAGGAGACCTGGAAATCAGACTTCAAGTTCTCCAATGTGACTTCTATGGATGTTGAATTTAACCCACTTGGAGCTTCTTCCAATTCTGATTGATCCTAATCAGCATTTAGATCTGACTTTGAAATGAATTCGATCTGCACCTATACCTCCAAGGACTACTATGAATCTGTCTTTGAATGTCTTTAATGTGCTATCAGATTCGCACCTTAGGACTGCTTCAATTCATCCTAATTTGCCCTTCTTGGACTGCCCTAATTTGCACCTTGGAGATGCTCAAATTCGCCATTCTAGGGCTGAAACAATTCGCCCTAATAATCTGCTCAATATTGTCCAAGTTTGCCCTTCTAGGGCTGCTACAATTCGCCCTTGAATGCTGCACTAATTCTGCCCTAATTCATCCTTTAGGGCTGCTTAATTCTCCTTGAATTCTTCTCTAATTCGCCCTTGAATAAGAGCTTAAAAGGTCTGTTCCAAAATGTCATTCACTGCTAGTATTTTTGCTCCTAGATAAGCTCATCCAAAGATCTTGCTGAAGGAAGAAGGCAACGTTATGTTTTTGGTTGCTTCTTACCTTCTCCAAGTCGCTCTAATATATGAGCTTATTAAGATAAACTCTTGGCCTCCCAAGTTGGCCGACTTGGGTCCATAATAATAATATATTCTTTTATATTATTTGCTCCATATTTAATTATTAAAATCAATCCTTAATAATAAATATAACCATTTTTATTTATTATTATTATTCAACCAATTTTATCATAATTAAATATATCAATAATATATCCAATATATTAATTATTATTATTGCCACTTTGTCCAATGCATTGATCTTTGCCGTAAAGGCCAAAACATTAACATTAAGAGCTCCTATAATCCCTCTGTGAATAATATAACCAATCGTTTCTCTGTCATATTAGGAACCATGACAAAGTCTCAAAAATTCAGCAATAAAGGATTCCAAACTACCGGTCTGCCTGAGCTGAGCAAGGTCACGGAAATAAGTTTCTAGATCCTTCTAATCAAAACGTTCTACCAAACCATCTACAAACTCTTGATAAGATACGATCTGATCATGATGTAAGGAGACCAACCCATGGTACCACCAATCATGGGCTATACCATTTAAATGCAAAACAGAAAACTTGATGGCGTCCTCAGACATAAAAACGTAAAGTCAAATAAGTGTCGAGCTTGTGAATCCAAGCTCTGACTGTCATTTTCCCACTCCCATCAAAGTGTGGCAAGGCCAGTTTGCTTGTTGCCTGTTTCAATTCATGATTCACCTGTCTCTGTCTCCCATTAGTTCTACCTTTAGAACGTTCTCTCTTCTGAGTCACGAACCTGGCAAAATTAAGATGCTGCTTTGCATCCGAAGGTAAAGCATCCCATTCTGTATGTAAAGCCAATATGTCATGAGTAAATGAAACTTCATCATCAAAACTAACAACATCGATCTTAGGTCTCAAGAAGGTAGGACGTAGAGGCCTGCCCTGTGTACCTGTCAAATCAACTCTAGACCTGTGAGAACCCGCTGAGACACTTCGTGTATCTCTGTCTTTGCCCTGATCTCATGGCAAGGTAATACGTTGCAAGGTATCCGAAAGATTCTGCAATACTGTAGCCATCTGTTGTTGGCCAGCTGCCAACTCCTACTGACTGCGAGCAATATTCCTGAATACCACAATAGATTCTCTGTCATCATCATTATTTGTATTTTCTGGAATTCTTTCTTCCATATTTCCCTGTCCCTGGTCACCAGGTGGAGGAGAATTTCTTCCTCTGCAAGCGTAATGGAAGCCTGGAATGTATCTATCCCTTTGCATTAATTTTTTTTTAAAAACCCACTTCCCTGCAGGCTGGCAAGAAAATTGCTCTGATACCACTGTGAAGAGCCTGACTGGCCTCTTCTCTATAATTCAATTGATAAAACTAATTTAACTTTGAAAATATTTGATTTTTTTGAAATTTCTCTATAACAATTATATGATTCTTGTAATTTTTTCCAAATATATAAAATAACACACCATACATGAATTAGCGAATTCAATGTTCCAATGCTGGACGACAACTTCAAATTAAATGAATACAACCTCTCATGCCAAGCTATAACTTCAAATTACTGAATTGATACCAACCGTTTTAAGTCCTATCGCATTGTTTTATTGATTCCTCCAAACGTAGGATGCAGATGGCGGCAGCTAGTTGGATGACATCCAACATCATCTCCTCACGCGGCTGCTAGTGTATGAGCGGCATCCATTCTTTAGTCACTTCTATCATATTCAACCACGCCTTGAATGATCACTATAACCCTTGTCGATTCCCACAAACAAATGTCCAACCACCTCTGCAAATGCTGATACAGTATGGCAGCACAGTTCACCAGTACTAACACTGATTCATAGTGCAAGAAAGTATGAGAAAATATTGTTCTCAGTCACCACAATAACACTCCAAACCCTCACATGAGCTTTGATATGAATTTTCATAAATTTGCAAATGTTCAAAAGATATCTCTCATCAAGAATTCGATCCCTTTTAACAACACTGGATCTTCTTCAAGAAGCCACGACTTGGCTTCTCACTTACTCAATTCATAACTTAAAGCATGAAAGCCATTAATCCTTGGTTTGAATAAATCAAATAATCAACCCCTATAACTCCACATTAAAATATTTCACTTAAAAGCTCCCAAGTCAAAAGCATATAATAACATTTAATGAATTGACTTATTAAATAACTCTAAAGTCAATATTAATTAAGACAAGCTTAATTAATAAATTATACCATTAAATACCGTTATAACAAATCAACTGCTCTACTCTGGCCACTGAACAACATCCTGCCAAGAATAGTAACCAGACCAAATTAGACTTGCTAAAAATAACAAATCCCTTAAACTGGAGATTCTGCAGAAGCAATTCTGCATCAACAACAACCAATGCACAGGTGCTTTGCTAAACATAGCAATCCAAACTACTACCAAAAATAACACTTACTATAAATAGTAAGTTTGCCCAACTGACCCCAACAAAGAGCAATCCCGACATCTAAAATCTCCAGAATGGAAACCAACCATTGGCTTTGCCAAATGACCCCCTCTGACAACCTGATTAGCTTACGGAGGTCATTGATATAAGCTAATCTCAAAGACCAAAAACCGGGACATTACAGATTTTTGTATCATGTTATCTAAATAGGCCTCATTTGGCGGCAATAAAGTTGGTTTGTCATACACAACTTTAGGATCAATTTAATAGGAGATCATCTATTATTTTAGCTGAACAAAAGCTTTCTATGCGCCACAAGAATGCTTGTAGAGAATACTCTCTAATGGCATGATCATCATTTAATGATTCTCTAAGTTTCTAACCCATTTTTACAGCAGGATGACCTTCTTGGATTTATGCTATGGTGCCAAATTGTTGCTCACTGGATTTAGCATTTATGAAGTAGCATATTGTCTATTTAATTTTGTTGAGATGGGATATAACAAGCATCGAGAAAAATGATCCACTTGTCTTGAGTAATGTAATTTTCCATTTTAACAATTGCAGGTGCTTAATAAAGAGGGCAGCATTGGTTTTGAATGCTTAGTGGATTGCTTAAAATATCACAAAGCTGTGATCACTGTAAGTGATTCTTTAAATCTCTTTTCCTTAAATTTTTTTTCTTGTTAGTAGCCTTAGATTGACAGGATTTTTTGTTTCTTTTGTTGATTATTGCATTTATGAATGACAATTCTCAATACAAAATCGCTCATAGGAGGCTAACTTTAAGCATATATAGTGCTATGCTATATTTTTTTAAGTGACATATAGGAGCAGTACAATTGTTTCCAATGCCAATCTCATAAATAAGTATGCCTTGACTTGATGTAATGTCTATTTGAGAAAAAAAATGTAGATTAAGAGGGTGTGTGATCTGGTGTCTGTTTGGGGAAATTTTGTCAATTGAACTAGAAGCTGACAAGAAAACATGTCTAGTTTGGCGCTTCAGGGAAGAAAATTAGGCAAACTCTTGATGGCGCTGGAATTTCGATTCCTTGTGTGGAAGTTACAAGCATGAGGGATGCTGTAAGCACAGCAAAAAGTTTTGCGAAACAAGGTTCATTTCTTACCCTCAATCTACTTGATTCTTGGATTTATGTGTTTTGGCATTTCGAGAACTTCTTTCTTGTAGTTGAAAAATTCAAATATAGTTACAGTGAATATTCTAACCTTTTGAAAATGCTAACTATGCTAGATCAGAAATCATTGTCTTTTTCTTTCTAGTTGTTGTGACAATCTAGTTAGTACATATTTTTGTTATTCATCTATAGATTGAACCCAATCATGTTAAAAGTCTTTTAATAGGTATCGTGAAACTTCCTAAAATTAATTTTTTTCTTCTGGCACAACTAAAACACAAACTACAAGTATTGCTTGTTAGATCTATCTTGCATAATATCTACATATCTTGAATTTGAGTTGCACTTCCTTTTTATTCTTTTCTTAGAAACTGGTCAATGGATATTGGAGATTATAGGCTTGATTGTAGCCTTACTTTTGATCGTCAATGAGTAGAAGTCAATCTTTATATCGTTAAAGACAGAAAATAAAAAAATGCAATGACCCCTTTCTAGATCTGTCCTAAAAATGAACTAGAGACATAGAATTGGGCAGAAATTAGGATTGAGAATAGGAAAATATCAATGAAGCAATTAAATTTTTTTTAATTATGTATATTACATGTAAACTTATCACTTGATTCATATCCTATTATTATCATAGTTCAGTATAAAGAATCAAGAAACAACATATAGAATATTATTATTTGGTTCTTTGATATGGCTGTCTTCCCGACCTTGACTAATAGCCATGGTGGATGGTAGAATTACTGTGCTTGGGTGCGGAAACAGTCTACAAGTGGGCTCCCTCATGGTTCTCACCCATTTTGGGATCTCCCCATCAGGTAACCGAATTACTCCTCTCCCTTCACAAACTCCCTACCCACTGAGGTATCAAAGAAAGGTAGAGGTTCCAGACTTATCAAAGATCTCAGTAATGGATTAATTGTTCAGATAATATGGGTGCAGTCTTGACTATAATTTATACATTCCATTTGAAGAATGACGTGATTCAGATCAGTTTAATTGCTATTTTTTAATATGGAAGCCCATGTTCATGGACTTATATATCCCTTTACTTATTATATTTGCAGATGTTGGGATAAAACTGAAATACGTACCCGTCTTGTATACTTTCCAGCAATTTTATTTTATTCCAGATATAGTATGCTTTCCTAATCTGTGCTCTTGCTGCTTGTTATCCTTTCTCTCCTATGCTGATATATATTCCATTCCTAATATTTTTTCTAATGATCTTCATCCACTTTTAAGTAGGCGATTATATATAACTTAGCTTGATTTACCAGGAGTAGGAAAAGCTCGAGTATTGTTAATGGTAAGCAATATGGTTACAAAAAAGTAAAATGATTATCCTTTTAACTTTTGTAATCACCTAATCTTGAATGTCATTTTAAGAGATCTCGAATAAGCAAAATGGATGAGGCCCTCCTCAAAGCACCATGACCATTTGATTGACATGGCTTTTGTGACACAATGAAAATAAGTAAAATTTTATTCTGTTAATGGCGGAAATCTAAGTTGCCGGTTCGGATTCTAGTACGGATGTGGGTTCGAGATTCAGGTTCAAAATTCGTCCAAAAGTTATTTGGGTTGGGTTTGGATTCGTTTTGGGTTCGTCCGTACAAGAATATATATATATATTAAATATATAAATAATATATAATAATATTATTATTATTAGTTCCTGCCATGGCAGGAATACTTATGCATTCATGCAGATTCTTTTTTGCTATTAGTTGCACCAATCATAATACTGAATTTAAAAATTTGAACAAAAAGTCTATAGTTGATATTGTTTTGCATTTTTGCATAATTTGAAAAACTCTTGTTTTTCTCTTTCCCTATTGGATTATACTCTAAACAATCAGTGCAAAAAAAAAGGAAATTCAATTTAAATAATAATATTTTTTCTATAACCATAACTTGCAATGTGACATAAAGTTTTACTTTTTTGTCATAATGACCTAGCACTGTTGGACAATAAATTGTTGACACATAATATGGTAATATGTTCACATCATATGTGACATGAAAATAAATGCTTGACAGATATGCATTGTTGTTCACTTTTTAATCGAACATTAAAAGATAAAAAAAAATCCTATCTACCAAAATTTATTTTGTGCTCATCTTTAATTTGTATCTCAAAATTTATCCTCATATTCATTGTTCGTATTAAAAGGAAAAAAAAATCCTATCTACCAAAATTTCTTTTGTGATGATCTTTATGTTGTATCCCAAAATTTATTTTATGTTGTACATGAGCAGCAGCTACGCATAGGCAATAGATCCAAAGGAGTCCAATATCTGGTTAAGGGTGCTTCTCCAGAGCAGAAGGATTCATCCCCTTCAGCAAATCTTATTGATCTGATGCTTCCCTGCTAATCTGGTTTCCAGCTTTACACCAAGGGTGCTATTCTTCTCTTTGTTTTCGTTGGAAATAGAGCTTGCACTCCTCATCTCATCTTTTATACAGAATATCTTCCTGCACCTTATGTGGCCCAGTGCTCACCTTCGTTCTCCTTCACAGAGATATTGGAATCTGGGACTGCGACTGGGACTGAGAGACATTATTGTATTGTGGCTTCTTTAAGATGAATTCTATCATAGTCGTATTTTGTTCCACCATTACAAAAAAAAAAAGGCAAAAACTATCTTTTAGGGAGATTAATGTTTAAGAATATGATATCGTCTATTTAAGTAATTGGCCTTAGTTTCTACCTAGGAAAACCTGCAACAAAACTATCTTAAAATGAAGTGCAATTGTGCAGGTTTTTACAATGGTGCATACTTTGTTTTTGGACCATTATTGGAGGCGGCAAGCGCAGCAGAGTCGGTCAGGTGGTCATGTGGCTCCCTCACAATTTCCTGTCTTGCAGTGGATGGGTGGAGATCATTCCAATCCCTAAATCAACTTGTGTCCCAACTAAAGGTAATTGGAACAATTGTAGCGAAGCCACTAGTTTCATTTGCTTTTGTTCGGCCAAATAGTCCTTAATCTATTGCATTGGAAATGTTGCAGAGGATGATGGCGTCTCAACTTTATAGTTTGTTGCTTCATTTAAAAGTGCAGTCTTAGATCAAAGTTGCTATTTTGGGGAGGCTTGTTTATTTATATATTTGTTTACCCTTTTTCATTTTTGGGTGGTTTTGGGGGATTTGAACCTTGGATTTGCCTGTTGTGTAATGCCCATTTGGTTCCCTACAGGGTCCTGTTGAAGTTGAAGCTATCCTCTATGGGTCAAAGGTAACATCATGGTAAGCTTGAGTTAACCCGGTTGACTGATGGCTGGATTTTGTGCGCTTGCCCCTATACATCTGGTATTCTTGTGGGTTTGTGAAACGTCTTGATGGGATTTAAAATCATGACCTGTGGTTTCTTAAATGAAAGATTTTTTTTCTTTAAATACCCTTCGTGGCGGTGGTCGGAAACCTTCGTTGACGATTGAGAATTTGAGATTTTGTTATTTGATATGAATAGATCTGTGTTTTTTCTGGACTGATGTGAGCAATGCATAGGCAGTTGAGTCAAAATTGGACGTAAGATGAGTGGGGCATTGTTTATTTATTTGTTTAATTTTTGCCTAATTTTGCGACTTTTCATTTACTGGCATATCATTAATCTCATACACCATTTACTCTGAACATTTTTCTTGTAGCAGAATTTGAGTTTGACGAGGAATTGGATCAGGTGAGTGACTTATCATTAACTGGCATATCATTATTCCTAGTTACCAGTTACTGTGAACATTATCTGGCATCCAAATTCGAATCCCTGCAGCACAACAAAAAGCCCCGCTTCCTCTGCCCCTTCCTCTACCTCTTCCAGAGCTGCCACAGGCAGTTTCAACAGAGGGCGTAGAGAAGCTATGTGATTTGGAAAGAGTGGGAAAGCTGGGACATGGTAGCAGAGGCATTGTTTACAAGGTCTTCTACCCTAAATCCTCCACTTTTTATACCCTCAAAGTCATCCGCATGGACCATGATTCCTCCCTCACTTCCCACATCACTAGAGAGATAGACATCCTCAGGAAAATTGATTCTCCCTATGTTGTGAAATGTGAGGGTGTTTTTCACCAGGGAGGGAACATCAATTTTGTGCTGGAATACATGGATGGAGGATCCCTTGCAGATTTGTTAAAGCAGAGGACAAGGATCACTGAGTCCTGCTTGGCAAAGGTTGCAAGACAAGTGTTGGAGGGATTAAAATACCTTCACAGCCAGAGGATTGTTGTTAAAGATACTAGATTTATAGCAGAATTGAAATGAATGCAATTTTAATTATATGAACACTAATATGCTCTTTTCAATTTTCTCAAATATATATGCACTAAAGAAATGTAATATTTATTACAAAAGAAATACTGATAAACTTATCTGATTCCTTGTTGCTTGATAGTGAGAAGACTTGCATTCAAAATATTGTATATACTTGTCCTCAATCAAATGGCAATTGAATATAAAAATAGAAGACATGATGATATAGAGGCATGTCTCTTCAAAGAGACATGAATCTATATAATCATGTCTTTCAATATCCGAATTACACATGAAACCGATAACATCAATCGATGTTTAGCAATTTAATATAACCGATCGCGGATGTCTTTAGTGACACCCGATCGGTGATGTTTATGGTGACACCCGATCGGTAATCACATATGATCGGTGTCCGTGCTTGTCGCCACCCTATCATCATCCGATCGGTATTTGAAACAAAACCAATACCAATCAGTGATATGTAATTTGATTAAACCGATATCAATCGGTAACATGTAATTTGATTAAACCGATATCAATCGGGATGTTTATAAGAAATGACCGATATTAATCGGTATAACATGAGCATGTTAGAATTTAGTTTTAATATTATTTATTTTATCAAATATACATTTGGATATGTATATTAATATATATAATAATATCATTATTATTATATATATTAATATGCATATATTATGTAGAATAATATTATCTCATACTATTTTATCTGATCAATGCTACATAACATTAAACTCCCTCTTAGCTAGGGAAGATAAAATTTAAATCACAATAAATCCATTAATTGTGTAATAGAGAAGATATCACCTCACCGTGATATCAAGAGATATAGTATGAGCATGAATATCACGTCGTATGATATTCACCACATCTCGCAAGTATCCATGGTATGTGCACTGACATCGCGTCTCATGATGTCTACCATATGGATACTAAATCATGGCATATCCACGGATATTACGTCACATAATATCACCATGAAAGATCTCTAATTCATCTATGGTATATTTAATGATATCAACCTTATGATATCTACCATGAAATTTAAGAGATCCTAATCATCATGACATGTCCACGGATATCACGTCACATGATATCCATCATGATGGAGCTATAGTAAAGTCGTCATCTTTCTTCAAAGTACACAGGAAGGGCCCATTAGGTCATGGAGTCACACACATGACGAGAAAAAGAAAGAGTTTACACATTAAACATCTTTATATATTAGTACAATAGAAATATAATCTCAAATTACATTATCAACCATACCAAGTTTATCTCGAAAGTATTCAACTTTTGGCTTGGAGAGAGGTATGGTGAGGATGTCAGCAGTTTTCTCACTTGTACTAATATACTTCAACTTAATCACGTTCCTTTCTACCATGTCTCTAACATAGTGATAAGGAATCTCTATATGTTTGGATCTGTCGTGAAATATTGGATTCACGGAGAGCTTGATACAACTCTGATTATCACAATGTATGATAGTGGGTTCCAAGGACTGTCTAAATAGTCCTACTTGGAGCTTCCTAAGCCACACAGCTTCTCTTGCACTCAAGGAGGTAACAATGTATTCTGCTTCAGTAGAACTCTGTGCAACCAATGATTGCTTTCTACTGATCCAAGAAATCATTGTTGATCCTAAGCTGAAGAAACATCCTGATGTGCTTTTTCTGTCCACCACACTTCTAGCCCAATCTGAGTCTGTGTATCCATGAAGATCAAGTTTCACTTTGTCATATTTGAGACCATATCCAATGGTTCCTTGAAGATACCTCAAGATGTGTTTTTCTGCAACAAGGTGTATCTCTTTAGGTTCACACATGAACTGACTGAGTGCATTCACAGCATAACAAATACCAGGCCTGGTGTTGACCAAGGACATCAAAGATCCAATAAATTGTCTGTATAGTGTAGGATCTGCAAATTTTGAGTTCAAGGCAGCTTCTTTCAATTTATGCAAGTTTGTTTCCATAGGTGTGGACATTGGTCTGCATTCCAACATTCCAAACCTCTTCAGAATATCAACTGTATACTTTCCTTGACTCAGAGTGATGTAGTTTTCATGCTGCTAGACTTCTAGTCCAAGAAAATAGTGAAGAGTCCCCAAGTCCTTCATTTCAAACGCTGACGCCAAATCTTTCTTGCATTGAGAGATTAAGTGATCCTCTCCTGTGATTAGCAAATCATCAACATATAATACGATAATTACAATGTCACCATTTGTTACTTTGAAATAAAGGTTGGAATCTGCATCATTGTTGGAGAAGCCTAGCCCCAGAAGGTAGAGATCAATTCTTTCTTACCAAGCTCGGGGAGCTTGTTTTAGACCATACAATGCTTTCTTCAGCCTACAGACATGAGACTGACTATTGTGAATATTGAATCCTTCTGGCTGTTCAAGACATACTTCCTCTTCTATAGTTCCATTTAGAAAGGCTGTTTTCACATCCATTTGGTGAATGTTCCACCCCTTTGATGTTGCAATGGCTATAATGGCTCTGACGGATGTATATCGTGCAACAGGTGCAAAGGTTTCTATATAGTCAATGCCTTTTTCTGTGAGAATCCTCTGGCTACAAATCTGGCTTTATGTTTCTCAATACTGCCATCAGTTGTATTTTTATCTTGAATAGCCATTTGGAAGATACTACTGACTTGTTCTTAGGTCTAGGCACAATGTCCCAGATATCATTCTTAATGATAGATTGATATTCTTCTGTCATGACATCTTTCCATACTTGTTGCTTTAGAGCTTCTTCAACACTTGCAAGTTCTGCATTTATGATCTCACTCACTAATGCCACATAGTTAGAAAATCTGTGAGGTCTTTTGCTTTCTCGAACTGTTCCTTTAGGGGCTGCAAATTTCTCAGCTTCCTGGGTTACTTTTGTGGCCCAAAGAGGTCTCTTTCGATTTGCATTAATAGGTTCTTCTAAAGGAGTGATGTGATCATCATTTTCTTCTTCAATAGGAGTCTCCCTCTGAATCTCAGGAACATGATTTTCTTCTATGTTTTTAGGAGGATTTTGATTTTCCAACTCAAAGGAGTTCATAGATCTTTTGAAGGCAATGTCTTCGTCAAATGTTACATCTCGACTAAGTTCAATGTGTTTTTGACCAGGAATGTAAATCCTATAAGCCTTAGAGGTTTCACTGTATCCCATAAATATTCCCTTCTTCCCAAAAGGTTCTAGTTTGGTCCTCTTCTCTTTAGGCACATGGATGTATACAGGACAACCAAAGATTCTTAAGTGACTGATGTCAGGTTTTATATGCGTGAAGATCTCTTCCGGAGTTTTGTTGTCTAGAAGTGAGTGAGGACATCTATTTTGTATGTAGACAGCTGTTTGAGAGGCTTTAGCCCAAAATGAGGTTTCCATTTTTTGATCAAACATCATGGCTCTAGCAGCCTCTACTATAGCTCTATTCTTTCTATCGGCTACTCCATTTTGTTGAGGGTTGTAAGGTACAGCGAACTCCCTCTTGATCCCGACATTTACACAATTTATTTTCAAATATATCAGAGGTGTATTCCCTTCCATTGTCTGTTCTAAGAGTTTTAACTTTCTTCCTTGACAGGTTTTCTACCAAAGCTTTAAATTCCTTAAATTTCAAAAGAATTTCCTTAGACTCTTTATTTTTAAGGAAATAAATTCAAGTCTTCCAGGAGAAATCATCAACAAATATTACATAGTACAAAACCTCCCATAGAGGGTATAGACATGGGTCCACATAAATCTGAATGAATGAGTTCTAATACATTATTGCTTTTGCTTGAACTATTATGAAAGGTTCCTTTAGTATTCTTACCTAGAACACAGCCTTTGCAAATACCTTCATGGTTGTGATTCAACTTAGGCATACCATTCACTATCTTCTCTATGGAGGGTAGAGCTCGGAAGTGAAGGTTTCCTAATCTTTTGTGCCAAATATCATTTGAGCTTGAACTTTCATGAATGAGAGCTTGAGAAGGGGCGATGCTTAACATGTAGAGTGATCCATGCCTAACCCCTATGGATAGGGCCTTCTTGATGGTGGAATTCTTTGGCCAAGCCAAGACCTTTCCTTCCATAAAAGTTATTATGTATCCTTTATCTTCAAGTGCTGAGATAGACACAAGGTTCCTCTTTATTCCCGGTATGAACAGGACCCCAGTGAGCTGAAGAGATATGCCTGATTTTAGTTTTAAGGTACAGGTTCCAACCCCCTTAACAGGATAGTTGGTGTCATCTCCGATAGTTACCTCCTCAGAATTTTCTTCAAGAGTATCTAGGTGCTCTCTGAACCCTGTGATATGACGAGATGCCCCACTGTCAATTACCCAAGTGTTGGGGCTGTTGGATGTTTGACTTGATAAGGCTGAATAGAACACATACTTCTCAGAGCATCCTTCTGAACTAGTCTTCCCAACACTAGCAAAGGTAGCTTGTTGTTTTTGTTTGTCGGGACATGTCTGGGCATAATGTCCATATTTGTCACATCTGAAGCATTGTGCTTGGGACATATCTCTTTTTCTTTTGGAGGAGCCTTTCCCGTTTGAGTCCTTATCCTTTCTTTTGAAGTGTCTCTTCTTCCCCTTTTTGTGAGTTTTGGAGTATAATACATGTATGTCCTCATTTGTTGTGTCTGAATTTATTCCCCTAGTAATCAATCTTGATTCTTCTTGAATACAATCCATTTTTAGTCTATCAAATTTTGGGAATTTGGAGCGAGTACATATCCCTTGTATAAAGGACTCCCAAGATTTTGGTAGAGCATTTAGAGCTATCATTGCAATCTCTTTGTTGTCTATTTCATGCCCTATGGTGGACAATTGGTCCCTTACTTTGGTTATTCTCATGAAGTAGGATGTAATGGTTTCTCCTTTGTTCATTTTCATGTGATGAAGTTGACTCTTCAAGGTGAGTGCTCTGCTAGTGTTGTTTATTTCGTACAT
Source organism: Thuja plicata (assembly GCA_018584345.1). Lineage (NCBI taxonomy): Eukaryota > Viridiplantae > Streptophyta > Pinopsida > Cupressales > Cupressaceae > Thuja > Thuja plicata. Next base: position 370,313 of record MU223947.1, read on the forward strand.
GTTTGCTATGGCTTTAAACATGTGATATGCAGTATCATATTTAGAGATAATTGGAACTAGGTGGTCCCTAATTACATCCACTATGATTTTCGTAGCTCTTCCATTATTTTTTTCCATTGAATTTTTTCATCATTGTCATTTGGTTTTGGTATGTTTTCCCTTACATATGAGTCTAATTCATTTTCTCTTAAGGTAAGCATGATTCTAAATTTCCATGAAACAAAATTAGATGCTCCCTCAAGACGGTCCTCTAATCTTACTCCACTTGCTATTATGTAGAAAGGGATGTGATGTTATAATGATTGTAGTTCTAACCAATTTGCTATCTTCAATCTAATCTGGACTTTCCTTAACTTAGCTCTAATACCATGTTAAAGATACTAGATTTATAGCAGAATTGAAATGAATGCAATTTTAATTATATGAACACTAATATGCTCTTTCCGATTTTCTCAAATATATATTTATGCACTAAAGAAATGTAATATTTATTACAAAAGAAATACTGATAAACTTATCTGATTCCTTGCTGCTTGATAGTGAGAAGACTTGCATTCAAAATATTGTATATACTTGTCCTAAATCAAACGGCAATTGAATATAAATATAGAAGACATGATGATATAGAGGCATGTCTCTTCAAAGAGACATGACTATATAATCATGTCTTTTCAATATCCAAATCACACATATGAAACCGATAACATTAATCGGTGTTTAGCAATTTAATATAACTGATTGCGGATGTCTTTAGTGACACCGTTCGGTGTCTGTGCTTGTCGCCACCCGATCATCACCCGATCGGTATTTGAAACAAAACCGATAGCAATCGGTGATATGTAATTTGATTAAACCGATATCAATCGGTAACATGTAATTTGATTAAACCGATATCAATCAGGATGTTTATAAGAAATGACCGATATTAATCGGTATAACATGAGCATGTTAGAATTTAGTTTTAATATTATTTATTTTATCCAATATACATTTGTATATGTATATTAATATATAATAATATCATTATTATTATATATATTAATATGCATATATAATGTAGAATAATATTATCTCATACTGTTTTATCTGATCAATGCGACATAACATTAACAATTGTTCACAGAGACATCAAGCCCGCCAATCTCTTGATTAGCAAGAATTACCAGCGAATTAAAATTGCAGACTTTGGGGTGAGTAGGATTGTATCACACGCCGTAGATTCCTGCTGCAATTTCTATGTGGGAACTTGTGCTTACATAGCCTAGAGAGATTCGATCCACAGAGCTATGGTGGGAGATATAATGGGTATGCAGTGGATATTTGGAGTTTGGGATTGACACTGTTGGAATGCTATTTGGGTCATTTCCCATTTGTAGCAGCTGGAGAACAGGTGGATTGGCCTGCACTGATGTGTGCCATTTGCTTTGGAGAGCCCCCCTTTGCACCCGCAAGTGCATCTGCTGAATTCCAGAGTTTTATGATGTTGTCTTGTAAAAGATGCAGGAATTTGGTTTAGAAGTGACGTGCGAAAATATGCAGACGCATCCAAAGTCGTTTATTTTTAAAAATTAAGGGTTGTAAATGAAATATGTTTGAAGTAATATACGAAGATGAAAAAATACAAAAATAGCAGGGAGTACGAATTTTAGTGAAAA
>MU223947.1:375024-414268 GCA_018584345.1 Thuja plicata
TTTGTTAGCTCTTAAAGCATTTTTTTGAATTCTTCAACCAAATAATATGCTTTTAGGAAATGTTAAATAGATGTAAATATTTGTTCAAATGTTAAATAGGTAAATGTGTTATTATTTGATAAAAAAGTTTGTATGTATTTATTTTTATAAAATATATTCTTAATTATTAAAAAATAAGAACATTTAAAGTTTGATGAAGTCAAATTAGTCATATTTATCTTTTCCTTGGCATTATTTCCCCCTTCTTTTTACATTTCTGTCCTCTCTTTTTCTTTTTGTTTTTTGCTTGACTTTTCTGTAGTCTTCTCATTTGTTAGTTGTTGTGTAACTTCCCCCTTCCTCCTCTTGGCTGTTTCTTTTCATCCTAATGAGGTCTGCATCTAACTATTTTTGTTCACCTTGAGCTTCTTCTAATCTTGATGATGGATCACACTGTGTGATTCAAAATATTGATGTAAAAAATTGAACACAATCTAAAATAAGAAGTAATAGTACTAAATATAATGTTAAATCAATATGATTTTTCGTTGTGGAGTCCAAAATAATTCCAAAAAAATAAGACCAATAATTATGCACTAAATCATGTTTATGATAGTACCACATAATTAATTGTTTTTTATTAAATTTAAAAAAATCTTTATAAAAATGCAATTCACTACTGAAAATATTGTTTGTCCACCAACTAAGAGAAAAGATCCAGTAACGGACGGGGGGTTATTGGTCCAATAACCGTGATGCTTTTGTCATAGATACCCCCAAAAACTGATTTTTTGATAGTCATTTCCTACAAAACAAAATTGCTAAGAAGTAATAGCTTGCACACCCAACAACCATTTACCATTACAACATTAAATAAACACTAATTTCTACAAAATCAAAAATGCCAAAAAGTAATAGCTTGTACACCGTTCACTATTACACCAAGTAAACACTAATTTACATGCACTCCACTAATATACTTATTTACATCACAGTCCCTTAGTCAATATGTTCAAATAAAAACTAACAATAATTAGATGCACGCCACTATAAATCACTCCCCCTTAAATGGCACGCTTTTCTTGCGGCGCAAGACACGGCGCGCAATTCTTGCGCTCCAAGAAACAAAAACTAGTCAAACTTATATTATTTAATCCAGGATTGGAACTTGGCCATATAAACATGTTGCAGTAAAAGCTTGTCCAACAAAACAAAATAGAAATGGAGAAGGTAAAATTAATAGGGTTCTGGGCTAGCGGATTTAGCAAGAGAGTAGAGCTTTCTCTGAGAGCCAAAGGCATCGAATTTGAGTACGTGGAAGAAGACATTTTTAATAAAACCGAGCTTTTACTGAGCAGCAATCCAGTGTACAAGAAAGTCCCTGTTCTCATTCACAATGGGAAATCTATTTGCGAATCTCGTTTCATAATCGAATACATAGATGAGACGTGGCCTACGGAACCTCGCTTGCTACCCCACGATTCATATGACCGTTTTCTCCTGCGTTTCTGGTCCGACTTCCTTGATAAAAAGGTCAGAAAAATATCTGTTTTTGGTTTTGTTGAATTCAGTTCAAGTAGATTGAAATATTTGTGATGAGCTGTTTGATTCTTATACCATAGAGATGGGTTTGATCTATTGTTATCTTATGTCTTTATGGACTGCTTTTATGCACAATTTCTGTTTAAATTTAAGCAATTCAGACTGTTCCTCTTTTAATTAGAAAAAAGGATAAATTAGAATCTTTCTTTCATTTTCTACCATTTTTCCTTCTTATTTATTTGTCTAAAAATTTTATTTCAATTTTTTTTTTTAAGAAATATATTAAAATTTTCATTTAAAATATCATTTAAGAGGAATGCTAAAAAAATAAGCAACAAATTTTGTTATATATGGAACCACCGGCTTTATAAATTGCTGCTTAAAATGTTGAGCAGAGCCACAATAAGTTAAACAACATTTTTAGCAGTAATTTGTGGAGCTAGTGACCTCATGAAAGTAAAATTCGCTGCTTATTTTTAAGCCCTATTACTCTTAAATGCTATTTTAAAAATTGTTGCAAATAAAATTTGGAAGCAAAGTTTTAGGCAAATAAAAAGGAGAGGAAAAAAAATGGTGAAGGTATGTGTCATTTTTTCAATAAACAGTTGTTTAGCAGCTGCTGCTCCACTATAATGGAAAAGATTTCAATTTGTCCTTTCCCCCTATTTTAGAAGTTACATAGGAACACTCCCGCTGCCTAAATTTAAGCATAAATTGTTTCTTAGTATTGCTAATAATAGACATGATATATATATATATGTATATGTGTGTGTGTGTGTGTGTGTGTGTGTGTGTGTGTGTGCACACACACAACAATAAATTGGGAAAATCGAACAATAAGAACTCCATGAATTTTGTATTTTGTCATCTATTTTTTGATGAGATCACTTGTTTTATATTGCATTAGTTTTTGGATTAGATTGTGTTTCATCATTGTTCGGATCACGCTCCATGATAGATCATTGAAATGAGAAAACTGATGAACAAATTGTTGCACAAACTATTGCAAAAATTCACTATGGATTGTGGAAATTTGATGTCATTAATCACTACATGGTGATACTTAGCACAATTGAACTAGCTTAAGGGAATTCATTGTGATAGATGGGAAATTTCACTAGTAGAAACCAATCCACAAAAATTCTTTTTTTTTGAGTCATTATGAGGGTTGAATTTCATTTAAGATATTGTTAGATATGTCTCATATTATATTACATGCTTTGTAATGTTTCTTTTGGGATATTCTTTTAAACAATAAAGAATATATAATTTTATTAAAGATTGCACATTTATGATATATATCTAGGTCAAACAAATCACAGAAGAATACATAAAGTTGATCAAATGATGAATTCTTTGAATTTTTTTGCAAATCTATTATATTATAGGGTTTCGACCCTAACTCAATAGCAACAATACCAAGGACTTCAACCCTAGCTTGTCCAGAGAGGAAATGATTGTTTTCCTTCCAACCCTTAGTACACCCTGGAGGGTTTTTGTCATCCTCGGCCAAGATTTGAATCCAAACTCAATAAAAGCATGAAGGTTCCTAGCCTTCCAATTCTTGTGATCTCATAAGGGATTTTGTCCTTTTTATTTTCAAATACTACCTAGAATAAATCTAATAATAGATGTGTTTGCTAAACTATTGTTGATTAATATTGCTTGATGGATTGACAATGTCAATCTTGAATAGTACTTGAATATTTTATAAATGATTGTTGATTCGATTTTTTGAATTATTTTATTGTTGAGTGTATTTGTGAATTGATATTTTGATTTTACTATTGATTGATTTTTGAATTGGTGATCTTCTTAATGAAATATTCCCCCCTTTATATTTTTCACTATGAGCAGTGTTACCTAGGGATGCGTCCTCGACCTAAAACCCCTCATTTTCAGAACGGGTACATTTCCGGGATGAGGGGACGGTTGTGGGACATCCCCACCCCATCCCCAAAATCTGGAAAAAAGCAGGGGACGTGCCGAAAACTTGGGGATGTCACCCCAAAACAATGGGGACGGGAGGAAGTACCGCGGATGGCTGGAAACGTCGTATCCGTCCCCTGACCGTCCCCTACGTAAAAGAAAAAAAAATAGTAAAAAAAATTTAAAAAGCTCAACCTGTGTTCCTTACTTCGCATACAATTCCTTGACTTCACAAAACTTCGTGGCCCAACATTGAGTAAACCACATACGAGGTTGGATATAGTCATATTGGCACAAAGAGATCCTATTGGATGGTGGACGTGGCATGTGAAGGATACACCAGAGTTGAAGGTGCTTACCTCTCGCCTCCTTGCACAGGTTGCTAGTTCCTCAGCCGCAGAGAGGAATTGCTCTACATATTCCTTTATCCATTCCCTCAAGAGGAATTGACATACCTCTAGACGAGCGGAGAAGCTAATGGTTGTGCATTGTGCTCTTCGACTTTAGGATCGTCACACTCTAGAGTATAGACAGACTCCAACTTTATGGTGGGATGTTGATCTTGAAAATGTGGCCCAAATTGATGAGGATGAGACACCACCGGGATTGGTTGGGGTTCCGTTGGAAGAGGATGCACTTGCAGTGGTGCGTGATAGTAGGAGTGACTCCTAGGACTCTAATTTTGATGCAATGTTGGCAGTAGTAGAATAGGAGCAGCAATGTGCTTCATTTTTCTACATTTTGATTTTTATATTGAACATGAAACTATATGGCAGCACTTTACTACTTTAGCCTTTGGGCATTTTGTATGTTAAACTTACTTTGTTGTTAACATATGCATATTGACAATCAGACAATGAATTGAAATTTTCAAATTATGAATGCATAATAGACTATAGTTAATACATATTGAGTATTGAATTGGTTACTATTTATTACATGGCATTGAAATGTTGTATGTTAAGGTTCTATGATGTTTAAATGACATGCTTTTCCATATTTTCATATGAATGTAATGTATATCTGCAAATTTCCTTATATATTTAAAAATTTCCCTATATTTATATCGACGTCTCCTTTGCCATCCCCAAAATTGGCAAAAAAAATTGTCGTCCCGGATACGCGTCCCCCCATCCCTTGTCGTCCATGTCACGGAAACTCAGGATAACAGTGACTGTGAGTGATCACGATTCTTCATAATCATGGCTATTGCAAGACTTACAACCTTCCATTTTTTATCATTGCTTTGAACCTCTAAATTATTTTGCATTGTATACTTATGGAAGTCATTGCCCATTATGTTCCCAATTTTAATCTTTGTTGTCTTTTTCTATTAGGAGAGTTTCCATTATTATTACCTAGAGTGTCAAGATAGATATAGTGCTTTGAGTTAACAAGGTTGTGTTCTACTTAAATCAATAGTGACATACAAAATTAAAATGATCTAAAGTTCCTAAGGAGAGAATAAATGGTAAGGAAAGCTAATGGAGAAGTGAGTTTCTTAAAACTTGAAGATGGGCATTGTGTTTAGCTCGAGGTAATACACAACTTAGGGATTTTGCATGTCAACATGCCTATTCAGGTGTCCAAATGACCCTCTAACATATTTCATGTCAACTTCATGATCCATCATATCATTCATTGTTTGCATTACAGTCTTTGCAAATTCATTTATGCTTGCACATTTTGTAGTTATATTTATTTCAAATAATTTTAGTGCATACCCCCTTCACTATATGAAATATGGTATAATATTACTTAAAGAAAGCAACTACTTAAGTCTTTCCAATTAAAACTAGTTGCACTATTTGAACTTCCAACTGATGTGCATAATTACCATACTAGTGAGAGCATGCTAAAAAAGCTTTGCTCTTGAAAAATAATTTCTTTGGTGAGGAGATAAATAATGAATATTACAATATACCTCCATATGGGATAGTCATTGGTCCAATTTCTCAATGCTAATTTCACCATCATAGGTATGCATATTAATATTTATCTTCACCTTGAAGATAGTCCCTAAAGAGGTCACCTCACTCCATCTGTCTTCTCATCAATTATTTTTCCTCCATCTTTTTTTCTTCAAAATTATTAACTTGGATATTAAACATGTATGATATTTTCTAATCTATCTATTTTCTCCTCACTTGGATATTTGGATATATATGCGCAATGAGAAGTGTGGCGTATGATTTCTTAACATGGATATTTTGACCATTCATGCTCTCCTTAGGAACTTTGGACCATTTTAATCTTGGGCTTAAAATGTAATAAGAGTTCTTGTTTCCATTTGATCTTATGGATGTCATATACTTCCAAACCAGCTAAAACTAATCACTTAAGCAACCCAAGTTCTTTTATACAACTTGATATATGAATAGGAAGAATATTCCTCACACTTCCATTAGGAAAAAGTATACTGAATGAAATGACTTCAATTAACTCTTATTGCATACCATAAATCACCTCTATTGTAGTGCAAAATTATTATATTAATGTGCACAAATCAATAACACCATGAAAACATGAAATAATAGATGAGAATCACACACATCATGTGTACCAGATTAAGTTCTCCTAGAGACAACCTAACATCAAGTGAAAAATATAATTCTAGAGAAAAAAATCTCTATATGTAAAATATTTAAATATTTGAAACCAATTCTTCTACTAAATTTGAAAAAATGTTTGAAACAAACCATCTAAATAGTATATGTTTAGAAATAGTAGGATTAATCAAATTTATTTTTAATGATTCTAACTTATTAAATTGAATAACTACTTTATTTCATACATGTTTTAAATTGTCAATCATAGCATAGTGTGATGGTTAAATCATGGCAAAGTGGTTCTTGCCACCAAATTTGAAACCTCTACTGGCTTGGTAACTTTTAGTGCTCATGTTGGGGATGAGGTCTCAAGCCATTTGTGGCCTCAATGGCTCATATCTCTAATGAAGCATTTAACCCATGAAAATTATATATTTTAAAAATTTGATCTAGTAATAAATATATTATAATATTTGAAATAGTTAATTTCTTTTTTAGAATGGAACGTAGTGTATGCGTTTATAGTGCCACAATGACTTAAATGTTCAACAACCATGATTTTGAAGCTCTTAAATCACTTGCAACTACCCTATCACCATTAACAAAATTATGAAAACATTGTTGTAGTCCAACGATGGACTAATGCCACTGTATAAATTAAATCTAACCCACATATGTCATGGTAAAATAATAATTACCTCCTTTGAACCTCTCTTGGAATGGGAGATCAAGTGACAAATTGGGATAACCAAATGAGGTTAACTATACAAATTCTATATTCTATCAATGTTTTAACAAAATCACTATTTCTTTTGGGGGTGGATTTGCATTCTCCATGGTATTCTAGATTTTTCCATGATATTTTGATGGTCATCATAGAATTCTTGGATGATTTTTTGCTCTTGAATCATTTGCTACATGATAGATTGTGAAATGACTACCTGAATAACTAATAAACTCATAAAAATCTAAATCATTTGAAAGTGTGTTACGACATTTTCAATAGAGATGTCCCATAATATGTTGGATGCTCTCCTAAGTTCATTCCAATTCCTAACGCCCCAAATTCTAATGAATTGTAGTTATCCTTTGCTTGTAACTTCTTCTTGAATGTAGTCACTATGACTCCATTGATTTAGTTTATGTAGACACATTTTTGTTTCATTTTTCCATTCTAAAAGCAAGGTCTTTTTCACATTATTTAGTCATGATACCACTCCCAAAGAATAACTTTTATTTGACAAAAAATTATAACATTTTCTATCCCAAGAGCATTTATATCTATATAATCTACATCATATCTTTTTTAAATTTAGATAGATTACATGAATAATTATAATCATATAATTTAATACACTATGAAAACTTTTCATATAGAGGATTCTTACACTTAAGTGTTGATTTGATGTTGCAGCTCACAGAGAAAATGAGAGAAGCTTTCAACCATAAGTTTAAGAGTGAAGAAGAGAAGGAAAGATTGTTGAAAAAGATGCGAGAGGAATACACTGAAATGGGATTGACTCTAGAGCAAGGGCTGGAAGAGCTAGAGAAGCGAGGGTGTTTATACCAAGAAGGAAAGCTCAAGTACATGGATGTATTTTTTTCCCCATCTATTCCATGGTTTACCCCCATCAAAGAGCTCTTGGGATTCAGTTTACCCGAGAGAGAGAAAAGCCCACGCTTGCACGGATGGATTCAAAATTTGCTCACAAATGAACTGGTGAAGTCAACACTTCAAGATGGTGGTAAATTGACAGAGTACGCTAAAACCCTATGGCATTAGTTGCATCAATTCGAATATCTTTATATAATAATACAGACTCAATAAACTAAATAAATCCTAGTATATGAACTTATGCACAAGCATTAGTCTATCTTAAACCCATTCTCAACTATGGATATGTATTATTCCATAAATTTTCTTGTTCTTGTCAATACATATTTTCTATGCTAGGTCCTCTTACTATGTGATTCTTGATGTTTGGGATTAACATTAATTTTTTTTATTCGAAACCAAATTAATTATTTTAATTTAATATCATTTAATTTGATAATTCTCAGAATATGATATTCCTATTAGGATTCAAGTGTGTAGTTTTTTGAGTCAAACCCATTGACCCATGTTTCATGAGTCAAATGAGGTTGTAAGCTAAGTGGGCTTAACCTTTGAGGAAACTCCATAGTTAAGTGTGCTTGAGCCAGAGTAGAACTGAGACGGGTGACCTCCCGAGAAGTCTCGATGCGTCACCTCTGTGAGAATCACCTAGATATAATGAGTGTTGAGTGTTCCATTCATTCTCATGAGAGATGGGTTATTGTGATCCCTACTCATGAAACATGGGTCAATGAGTTTGACTAAAAAAAACTACAAATCTAATCCCGATAGCAATATCATAATTTGACTTGTTGTGGAAAATATCTCCTACTTAACAATTCTCAAAATTTATGATGTAGTAAAATGAGTATGACTTAAGTTTGCAAACTCTATAATTAAAATTTTAAATTTTATGTTAATGAATATCACTTATTAGTATCTACATCTAATTTTAGTTCATTTAAAAAAAAATAACAATATTTTTTAAAATTATATTTTGTATTATAACGTTTCCCATAGTATAGATTAAAATTTATTTTAAATTTGAAGGTAAAGTTGGAGGATTGATATATCCCCTTTTATTTCATACATGGTTTTAAAAAAAGAACCTTGGTTGTGAATCAAGTTTGAAACATTTATCTTAATATATGGTGAAACTACTTTATAATTGCATGTAATTTTTATTGTTAGTTGTGATTGTGATGTTTAAAAGTGTTCATAAATAATATTCATTTATTTAAATTTAATAAATGTGTAAATATAATGCAAATGAAAATGTAGATTTATTTAAAAAATAGATAAAAGAGTTAAACAAGAATTTTGATGCTCGTCATTCAACAAAATGTAATTGTAGTATTGTATTAAAACACTATTTGTTGGCTAGTTGATAGATGAGTTATGAAATACTAATTCAAGCCCATGACCAATAATAGTTTGAACTCAATAGATTCTTGTATGTATCATAAATTTATTGTGTCAATGAAAATTTTTGTTATTAGGGTTGTGAATATTGAATGGCTTAAAATTGGATTCATTGGGTTTGGTTGTCATTGGCTGAAAATTGCATTCATACTAGGCACAATTGTGACTGGAGTATAGTCGAAGTTCAATTATTTCTTAGGAAAAGTTGTACCATCCTAAATAGTTACCACCTATAATTAGATGCTCTACTAGGCCCCATTTTGGCATTCTCAAGATTTCATGTTTGTTATGCTTGATCCAGCAACCCATCTCCCCAAATTCTAGTATCTTTTCCTCCTTCCCGACCCCCCATTCAAATTTCAACTTTCTTTCTCAGGGATAGAACACATTGGGAAATGTATACTCATGTACAAAATGCCCTAGACAATCTGTACTTCGAGATTTGGGTTCAAATTCAAAAGGGTGGTCCGTTGCGGTGTATAAGCGAGATATTAGATCCTGTGTTGGACTCCTATTTTTGAATCCTGAAATATTGTGAGAGGTATATAAGTGGCATATCTCTCCTCATTTGTCAATCCACAATCAAGAATCAAAATACACAAGCAAGAATTGAAGACCAAGATCAAGATTTCATGCATGCTCTGAAGATTTGCAAATGAATTCAAGATCTAGCGTTCCTCCAAGCATCCAAGGCATACTTGAAGGAAATATTCTCCGTTATGGAAAGCTTCTCTCCCATGATGGCCAAGTAGAGGAGTTCTCAATCTAGGAAGAAGATCCTTTGACCATCCGTGTGCATTATTCTTTCCAAGCAAGTGTCCATCAAGCATAATATTAAACATTGAAGATCTATGAGGAGTACTCATAGATCTATGCATTTGTGAAGGCATCCTTGATTTATTTTTACATTCCAAGGGTCAACATAAATAATCAAAGCAACATACAAGTATCTTCATAAATATGTGTGATCTCAATATCTGTTTATGAAGGTATATTCATTTACAAGGTAGACTAAACATTTACCTTTACATTTACACATTTTCCTTTCCTGCAATTTCATTTCAATTTCAAGGTTGATTCGTCAACTAGGGTTTGATTAAGGCAAACCCATTTCCGCAATATTTTCCCTATTTTTTAGTGTGCAAGAATAGGTGGCGAACCTACCATTGCAAATCTGGAAAGTACATGAGCTAACATACCGTCTTTGAGAGTTTTAGACAAAAGTACAGGGTACATAGAAACTCAGGTGATTTGTACTTGAGAATAAAATTCCCAAGGCAATCTATGCCCTACAAATCAGCTCCAAATTGAAACCACATGCCTGTGTTGTTATTTGGTTTTTGTTTTAAGTCATTGCAAGTTCTTGTCTATTTTATGCCAGTCTGTGTGCATGCCGAAAATTGTTATTTTTGCCTATTTATCCCTTTACCTTGCATCATCCCACATCCCCTCAAATCCAATTCATCCTAATCATTATCATGAATGATTATTGCACTCACTTAGCGCTTAAGTCCTACTTGAGCCTATTGGGTCATCTTCCTTCTGATTGTGCATTAGGAAAAGGTGGACCACCTCTATCTATTTCATCCCCTCTCCATCTTTTCCTTATTGTACATTTTGGTGAACCCAAATTATTAAAATTTTATTCTGATTTTGGTGTTAGATCTCCTTTGTATGCATTATCATTTGATGGTTAGATGTGCTCTTCATTAGGTTTGATTTGTAATCATGCTTAATTATATTTATGTTGCATAAACTTGATGAGTGTTTGCATATTCCTTTCAAATTTTCTATTTGCATTTGTAAGACATTCATCTCATTTCCTTATACATGAGTGTTATAACATTGAGTCCTACTTATAGCAATGCGGTTAGGAAATGACATAGACTTATGGGTTCCTTTGATCCCAAGTTCTCTTTGTTTCCTAGGAATCTTGATGAAACACACATGCCTACTAATGACATTCTCACTATTGTTGAGAATCCTTCTTCCCACTCTTCTCATGATGAAGATGAGACCTCAAGTGTGTCTCCTACGCAAGTGCAAAATATTTCCCTTGACTTTGAAAAATTTGAACAATGGTTAGGACAAGAACACTTTAATATGGAATCCATCTCTCTAGTAGAAACAATGAGAAAGACGATTCATAATGAGGAGAATAGTGTTGACTTGTTGCATGCTATTTCCCATTTCATTGATAACAATGTTAAAATTGTTAAAGCTTGTGCTCAAGATCTTGGTTTAAGTAAACCTAACAGTAGTGTTGAGACTTCTATTCCTATTCCTACTTCATTACTTAGGGTTCCCACCTACACCACCTCTAATGAGTACATATGTTCCTAATATTAATCATAGACATGTTAGTCTTGGAAGTATTCTTAATCCTATTTTTCCTCCTCCTTCAAGTGTTCCATGCGTTTCCCAACCTTCATCCATGCCTACTTACAACAATGTTCCATTTTCATATTCCAATGTCCCTTCCATTTCTCATAATGCTCAAAATCTTTCACACATTTCTCATACCAACCTTTCCAGTGAATCCACTATCGATAGTCTTTCTTAAATTTTCTCATCCTTGCAACAACAAATCACCTCTATGGCCCAATCCAAATTCAATATTCCCACTTATGATATGGCTAGCCCTCTGTCCTTGGATATCATTCATGTCATTATCCCTCAATACATGTAAATACCTCACTTGGAGACTCATACTGGTAAAGGTAATCCCTTGACTCATGAAGACATTTCAAACACTGTGTAGTGACTTTTCTCATGATCATAAACTCATGACTATATTGTTTACTAGAACATTTTTAGATAAGGCCTTGCAATGGTATTTCTCTTTACCTCCTTATTTCATCGATCCATTTCAAAAAATTGCTAATGATTTCATTCAACAATTTCAAAACAATATTGGTGTGCAATGTATTTTCATTGCTAATTTACAAAAAGACATTAAAGATAAGATATTGCTTTCTGAATTCTCTTCCTTTACTCAATTGTGTGCAATGCTTCATAATTTCCAAATTCAAGTGAGTCAATTTGAGAGCACCACTATAATAGCTCTAGTTGATAAGAGTGGTGTCACATCTTATTCATTCCAAAAGTTTCAAAAACCTAAAGGCTTCATCAAGATCAACAATTCATCAAACGTCATTGATGTGTAAGTTGCAGCGACATCCAACGGTGTGGCTCCTTTGTCATCTATTTTAAAACCTTCTTATAATTTTACACCTCTTTCTAAATCGTCGCATAATGTGATGTTGAATTTGATTAATGTTAATGTTTTGACACGTCCTTCTGTTAAACCAATTGATCTCTCAAAATAATCCACCAAAAACTTTGATCCCAAAGCTTTTTGCCAATATCATCGTCAACTTGGTCATGATACTTTAAAATGTTTCTGTTTGAAATCTATTGTTCAAGGCCTTATTGATTCTAATAGTATATTTGTTGAGGGTGTTAATGATCAAGGAAACAAATAGTTTTCCCCTCCCTACCAAAACTTTCAAATATATACCAATCCCTTACTTTCCCATTCTACCAATTTCATTGAGTCTTCCCATTCTTTTTCCTTCTTCCAATGTTGTTGACCCTCCTACTATTGTGAACTATGAAAATGAGTGTACCGAGGCCAATAATGTTGTCAACCTTATTGATCAATTTGAACCTAAATCTAAATCAACACCTAAGCTTTGCATTACATTTGATCCTAAGGAGACTATTAGGGCACTTGATGATCCTCTTTGCATTGCACCAAAAAAAAATAGAAAAATATCATCATTTTGTTATAATTTAAAGTAATTATACTAAAATAAATTCATGAAAAAACAAAAAAAATAAGAGAAATCAAATGTGATTAAAAAAACATGAAAACATGTCTAATATTGTTGCAGAAAGACATGAAAAGTAGAAGTGGGCCTTTAGAACAAGTTGCAATGTTGTTTTTAGGCTGTTAGGAATAATATATATTTATCTCAATGGAACACGTATGGGTTCCATTGATCTAAAGGTCAACGTTCATATTTCCTCATAACCCATGTGGGTTCTGTAGAATTAAAGTGTATGCTTGTAGTTCTGCATAACCCGCACGGGTTATGTAGAACTAGTAGATGTATTCTTAGGGGTCTTAAGGCGTCATATGGGGTCCTAGGACACATTAATGTCTCCTAGGACCTCTTAAGACCCCTTATGACCCCCTAGGACCCCTAAGATGTATTCTTAGGGGTCCTAAAGGGTCATTAGGGGTCCTAGGATACATTAATGTGTCATAGGACCCCTTATGACCCTTAAGATGTAATCTTAGGGGTCTTAAGGGGTCATATGGGGTCCTAGTTATGACCCCCTAAGACCCATAAGATCTATTATTAGGGGTCCTAAAGGGTCCCAAGGGGTCATAAGGGGTCCTAGGACACATTAAAGTGCCATAGGACCCCTAATATGTATTCTTAGGGGTCTTAAGGGGTCACATGGGGTCCTAGGACACATTAATGTGTCCTAAGACCTCTTAAGACCCCTTATGACCCCCTAGGACCCCTAAGATGTATTCTTAGGGGTCTTGAGGGGTCATATGGGGTCCTAAGACACATTAATGTGTCTTAGGACCTCTTAAGGCCCCTTATGAACCCTTACTAATATGTATTCTTAGGGGTCCTAAGGGGTCATAGAACCCCTTATGAGTACTTAGGACCCCTAAGATGTATTCTTAGCAGTCTTAAGGGGTCGTATGGGGTCCTAGGACACAGGACCTCTTAAGACCCCTTATGATCCCACAAGACCCCTAATATGTATTCTTAGGGGTCCTAATGGGTCATAAGGGGTCCTAGAGCACATTAATGTGGCATAGGACCCCTAAGATGTACTATTAGAGGTCATATGGGGTCCTAGGACACATTAATGTGTCCTAAGACCCTTTATGACCTCGTAGGACTCCTAATATGTATTCCTAGCGGTCCTAAAGGGTCATAAGGGGTCCTATGACACATTAGGAACCATTGTGACCCCTTAGGACCCTTTAGGACCCCTAAGAATCTATATTAGGGGTCCTAAGGGATCCTAGGGATCCTAGGACAAATTAATGTTCCTTAGGACCCCTTATCACCCCTTAGGACCCCTAAGATGTATTCTTATGGGTCCTAAAGGGTCCCAAGGGATCATAAGGGGTCCTAGGATACATTTATGTGTCCTAGGACACCTTATGACCTCTAAGAACCCCTAAGTTGTATTCTTATAGGTCCTAAGGGGTCATAAGGGTTCCTAGGACCCCTTAATACCCCTTATGACCCCTTAGGACCCTTAAGATATATTCTTAGGAGTCCTAAGGGGTCATATGGGGTCGGGGGACACATTAATCTATCCTTGGACACCTTATGACCCCTTAAGACCCCTAAGATGTATTCTTAGGGGTCATAAAGGGTCCTAGGACACATTAATATGTCATAGGACCCTTATTACTGCTTAGGACCACTAAAAATAAATACCTATAGGTCTTAAGGGGTCATATGGGGTCCTAGGACACATTAATGTGTGCTAGGACCTCTTAAGACCCCTTATGACCCTTATGACCCCTAAGATGTATTCTTAGGGATCCTAAAGGGTCATAAGGGGTCATAAGGGGTCCTATGACACATTAATGTGTCATAGGACCCCTAAGATGTATTGGTGTGGGTTTTAAGAGGTCAAATAGGGTCGTAGGACACATTAACCTCTTAAGACCCCTTATGACTCACTGGGACCCATAAGATGTATTTGTAGGGATCCTAAAGAGTCCTAAGCGTTTATAAGGGGTCCTAGGACACATTAATGTGTCATAGGGCCTCTTAAGACCCCTTATGACCACCTAGGACCCCTAAGATGTACTCTTACGGGTCCTAAGGGGTCATCCTATAACACATTAATAGGACCCCTTATGACCCCTCAAAACCCATAATAATACATCTTAGGAGAGAGAGAGAGAGAGAGAGAGAGAGAGAGAGAGAGAGAGAGAGAGTATGCATATATACATACATATAGACATATCATATATGTAAGTATATACATTTGTGTAGTGTATGCTAGGTTTACAATCATATGTTTTTATTTCTTCGGAACCTCTGTGGGTTTTGTAGAACTAAAAATTATTCTTTTATTTGTACATAACCTGCACGGGTTATATAGAACTACAGAAATGAATTTTAGTCTTAAAAATCCCTTGCTCGTTATGTAGCACTAAGGAACCCGTATGCGTTATGATTAGGTAAGAGGGTTGGATAACGATCCTAAGGCTTGGAAGTCCTTTTTCCCTCCATTTCTCTCCCTTTACACATCTTTTGATCTTCTAAGATGATTTCTCAACTTCCTCATCATTAGGTTTACACATCATCAAGTGGGTATCTGTAAAATTACCACCATAATCTCACTCATCTTCTCATCTTTATAAGCATGTAATTTTTTCTATTTTTGGACAACATTAGCATAGTAACTTTAATTTTCTTTACTAGTGTCTTCACAATCCTCAAAGACATATGGCTACCATTTTCTCAATAACTTTTGATCTACATGACCAAATTCAAAACAAATTAAATATTGTTCTACACTTGATTCTATACAGTTTAAAAAAAAGTTTGCATTTTTGATTATTTTGATGCAAGTTATGCCTAACGCATGAACAAGCACCAGATTCTCAGGATGTAGCAATTTCAATAAAATATTAAAAAAATACTTAATAAAAAATTACAAAACAATACACAACTTATGGATCTCACTCTTAAGTATCATTCTACCAAAGGGTTTTTCAAAATACTAAATCTAACTATATCTTTTTTGAAGTGCACAAAATTAGCTATGTTATGTTTTTTTGAAAAAATCAAGAACAAGTTTTTGTGCACAAGGCGTTTGACCCTCTTAATCTTATCCATTTTTTTTAAAATAGTAGTTTAGAAACTAGATTCAGATTACTACAAATCTTATTCTTTGCACAACTCCTAATTTTGAGTGCATGACCCTCAAATTTCTCTTCAAAGTTCAGTTTTACATGATTTCAGAAGAAAAAAAAGTGGCTACTTATACCCCCCTTTTTGTTTACCATCTTGGTGCACTTACCCATGATGTTGGTATTAATGATTATGTTGCTATTTATGAGGTTATTTAAATCAACCATGAATTATCTTCAATATTTTTACAAGAATTATCCCTAGCTCCTAGTGACAAACAATGTGACTCATTATTAGAGCATGGTCCTTGTTTGGAACTCAGAGTAGCTCCATCTATTATGCTTGGCATTGCTCCTCTCACATTTTGTCCACCTTCCCTAAGTATTGTTTAGCAATATAGTATGGTATATGATATGCTCGAATAACTCCTCTTGTGTGGTGTATTTTATTTGCTTATTTGTAATGTGTTTCCCTCGTGATGTGTTTCTTGTTATATGTTTTTTCTTTTATCTCTCTTTAGACAATCCTTATTGTTGTTGGCGCAAGGTGATAAAGGGATAAAACTTGTCATGAAATTCTTCCATTTGTATCTCAATTCTACTATATTTCATATCTATGTTACACATTATGCACACATCACAAGTCAAATTTTTAAATCTTCTCTTGGAAGATTTCCTTGGATACAATGCTTTCCTTGGTTATCCTTTCACACATTTGTCTTGGTGGATTTATTAGGAGACAATAATTTCCTTAGTTATCCTTTTGCATCATTCTCTTGGCAGATTTCCTTGGAGGAAACACTTTCCTTGGTTATCCTTTGCATCATTTTTTTAGCAATTTTTTCTAACATACAATGCTTTGTTTGGTTATCCTTTAAGGTGAATAAACTAGCATAACACAACTTGATAAAAGATTGTTCAATTCTCCTTTGTATTACTCTTTCTTTTAGCATGGCATATAGTAAGTTAAACCTTACTAGGCTAGTATGGTCATGTCTTCTCTCTCTTTTGCATGTGTTTTTTTCTTTTATATTGGTTTTGGATTTGATGAGGACCAAAGTCACTTGGGGGATTGGTTTTTCCTTGTCTCTTTTACCTTGATAAAAAATTTCTAATGTTTTGATCTAATTTTTCGAGAGTATTAATTAATTTCATACTCCCACTAAAGTGGGGGCTAAATGTAGTATCATAAATTGTATCCCTATACTATGTCTTGCTTAGTTAGGCATAATTTTAGTATCTTAAGTCCTTGGTCTTCCATATTTGTTATGCTTGATATAGCCTTGATTGTGCTTATCCTAGCTCAATTATGCCTATGTTTCTAACATCTTCTCTTCAATTAGGACCCCTGCTCCTAATTTAGGACCACGTGGGAGGAAATAGGGCAACCTGGTCACCCCATTCCCCTATGTTTAGTCCCAAATTGAAATCCTACAATGGTTATTTTTTTTAAGTGGGAAATCCAAGCCCGCTAACTGGTCTCCATTATGGATAACTAGTTAGTGTAGACAACTCTATATGCACTCTCATAACAAGGAAACTAATCCCCAATCAAGTATAACCTTTCATCCTAAGGGAGGCTCATTTAATTATCAACCAAGGATGTATATACTTGGATGGCACTAGCACTGTATGTGTAGAAGATTATTTCTAGCTTCTATATTAGTGCATAAAATAACAACAATTCATAAAGTAAAGAATAACGATAAATTAAATCTAACACTAGGTCCAGTCACACAAGAGTGGTTGCAGACCTATAACCACGCAGGTGTGGCTACAAGTGAACAGACCAGTGAACTTCAATAATCTAATTACTAAAGATATTTTTGTTACAATAAAATTAACTAAATCTATCATTAACTAATTTAACTAATTATTGTGAATTGAATATAACCAACATCTAGATTAACTATCAACTAAACACATTATTAATATGCAAAAATGTAATAAATGAAGCTACTAATTAATCTACTCTGACCAAAATATTACTGAACAACAAGTGGCCTTTTCTTGAGGATTTGTAACCTCAATTCAATTCAGAACTTTAACTCAACTGAAGATAACCATCCAATTATATTAATAGTACTAGAAATTACAACAATATTAGTACGTATCAACAACTGTAATCTAGGAAAAGATTTGAAAAAATTCAAACCACCACTTTTAAGACTATCCTAGATTTTCTATGAAATCTTACTACTAACAATCATAAATGTCATTTAAGACTTTATTACACACATATCATTTATTAACAAGATATGCATTATTCTAAAAGAAGAAGAATTATTTTAATAGAGCTAAAAACATCAAGTCTTAGTAGAACTCAAACATTCCATTATGGATCATGCAGTTTTATAGGAACAATATTGTCACCCAATGGATGACCACTTCTATTTCATAAAGTTTCCGTCGCCACATGCATAGAAGTAGCAAGGACAGAGTCATTTAGTGAGAACAACCTCATCAATCATCGCCTTTGACAAATTCTTCATTATTATAGTAGAGATAATCACTTGCAATTATATTTCATAACTTCTCTTATGAAGTTGTAGGTTAGCAGAAAATAGAGAAAGTATACAAAATCACCAATTTGATCCCAAAACATAATATAACTGAAATCAATCACTACATCACACAAATATGTTAAGGTTTTGATCTTTCGTTTCTTTTGTTAATGTCTTCCTTTTTTGCCAAAAACCTATGTATAGTTTTTTTTTTTTAATCCATTCATTCAAATTTGCAATAAATTATATTTTTATATTCTAGACTCTATTCTAAACACATTAAAAGAAATTGCTTTTGATTTGTTTCCAAAAAAATGGGGTGGGGGAACATATATTTTTTAGGATGTTTCCACTTTGAAATTTAATAAAAATTCAAATATTCATTATAATATAAGTAGAAAAATTAGGCATAAACTACACTGTGATAGCTATTTTTTTTTTAATCAAAGTAAGTTTTGAAATGACCAAAAAGCTAACATTTTAGGAGCACACCAAATGGTATATTAAGTAATTTTTGACAAAAATAGGAGCACGTGTTGTACTTCCCTTATCTGAGGCCCCTTAATCTCCATCATTTAAAAGAAAAGTTATTTAAAAATTATATTTAAAGAATTATGACTCTTGCATTTGTCACAACTTTGAATTTGGAGCATAATGTCTTCCATTTCTCATTCAAGATCTTTTTTACTAATTTCATAAACGTAGACACTTAAGACCCTCTTCTGGTTCCCCAATTCCATGCACATACCCACTAGGAAAACACAAGCAACACTAGAAAGGGAAACCTTTTTAGGCTCAGTGGGGAAAATGTAGAGACACAAAATAGAATGGGGAAACAAGTCGATCAACATAGGATTTTGACACAATTGGTGCTACCTAGGCTAGATGTAAAACAAAGCCTTATCTTGAATCTAAAGTTAATTTTCCACATACATGAAGAAGCTTTTGATTAGGACAATCATTGAGTATTTTACTAAATGGGATTTCTTTCTTCTTGAAGTTGTCACAAGAGAAGATAAAAAAAATTATGTAGAAACATCCAAATTGATCGATATTGAGAATAACATTTGTGTGAAGAGGGGGTATGTTATTCCCTAAATCCTATCAGTGCATAGAGTTGTGAGTATTTGGCTTGTGGCTACAACTCTTAATTAAGTTATAAATTCATCAATATATATTTATATAGGTAGCTAAGTTGAATTGGATTGCATCTGAGGCATAATTATTCTATCTATATGGGGTAGAGGTTTGTTATTATTGTCATATTGTGTATTGTGTTCTTCTTGAAAACTATTCAAAGTATCCCTCTTGAAGTGGTTTAGGATGTTTCCCCTTTGAAGTGGTGTGCTTATCAAGAATTTATTTAGTATATGTCTCATTGTATTCTTGTCTTGTACAAGTTCCTCATTAGATTTAACCATATTCTGGGTGGGAGAGAAGGATGGGTTATGGATTGATGATTCATATGATTATGAACTGAAATTCAATTTTGATGTGAATTGTCCTTCTAAAGAGGATGTAACGAACTATGCAAGCCTCTCAAGGGAGCCAACAAAAATCCTATCTGAATGTGAAGAATAGAAGGTGATTCTCACCTACTATATATTTTAGAATTGGGGTGATACAAAAGTCTTTAAAATGCAATATTTTAAATGAGTGAATTTTCATCCATATTTATCATCCTCATCTAATTAGGGCATACAAAACTTACTAGCATCTCATTCAATCTAAGCTATACCCCCTAAATATCATCTCATCCATCAATGAACATGTACAATAAAATGCAACCTAATAATGAATACCAATTGAAAGTCTAGCTAGAGACTAGCTTCCAAAATTTGAACATTTCATTATGCACACTGTCAGTTAAGAACTTTATCTATAGTCAAATAATTTCTTGATATGATGGTTTTGCATGTCAAAGGCTAGGATCATGATCCTTATCTTCTTCTATGTACATATTCCCAAATCTAACAATGTCCATTTATATGTATCTTTGTAATAACCTCCAAATTTGTCCTATCAAAAGGTTCAAGCATATCATCAAGGATAAGCTCCAATTTTGTCCCTTTTAATCCTATGGTGTGATCATGGTTCACTCATGACCATATCTATCCCTATTATACTCAATAACTAATGATCAATAGCTAATAGGTGCATGTACATCATAACTAAGATTGAAGATTATTTGAATTAATTTCTTGTTTATAGTGAATCACATAATTTTCTCTTTCGCATCTGCCACACTTCTAGCTATGAAGTTGTAGTTTTTCTGTGCCCACTCCACCAAGTTTGGGGTCTATAAAATAGTTAGGTACAATTACCATTACCAAACTTTACCTCCAAGAAGTACACAAGAGAATGTCTTGGAAAGATTTATTTAAAAATGTTGTAAGTAAATTCTAACTCATTTTAAATGGCATATTATTCCTAATATTTACTTTAGAGTTTTCAAGTTGTTTAGAAGAGCTTGGGATGTAGTGTTTTATTTCCCAGACAAGTTCAGGGAAATGATGCAAAAATTGAAAAATTTACAACATGACAAAACCTTAATATATGAAATTGGAGCAAGAAAACTTAAGTAGCTTACATTTTTTAACAAAAAGAAACTATATTTGAAAGATTAGACATAGCAAAAGAAATTTTTGACTTATCTAGTCTACCCTTTTTACGAAAGCTTGAAAGAGTTCTACAAGAAGCAATTCTAATAAAAGCATGATTGCAATGCCTTCCAATCACACATTTCTTTGATTTTAGTTAAACTCATTCTTTGCAACATTTCAATTGGTTGAGCGAAATTGGCTATGATGGTATGTGATATGGATTTCATCAACCAAGGTTCAAACCTCTAGAGGAGCATTTGAACCAAATTCAACCTATGGTCACTGCACATGGCTGCTTAGTGGAAAGAGGCTTGTAGTATAGATATATGTCCACTCAAATCGTTATAATCTGCTATATAAAAGTTAAAATGCCAACTCTAATATATATTCTAACATATTTCCATTTAAAAACACTACTATTAATGTCCCCTTTTCACTTATAAAAGCTGGTGAGAATTTGCGAGGATGGAAAAACTCTAATAACAAAGTATTCAATATTTTGGGGTCTGCACATAATTGTTCAACAAATAAGGTAGTTTATGTATACATGGGGCTTTTATTAATGGCTCATACATGTGCAAATAGGGGATCTCGACATAATTTCATTTTATGACACCTAACGGGTGCCTAGGCATGTCATGAATCAAATATGGATCATATAAATAGAAAATAATCAAATTTAGAAACCTACTAAATTTAGAGGTCTTATCTCCAACAACCACTACAAACCTTTTCCACCTACCCCACCACTCTTGATGGAATCAACGGAGCTATTTTTGACTGTATTACGGGCTTCTTCGGGCTCTTGCCACGTGGTAATCAACTTTGACACGTGTCATGTGCTTGCAGAATTCTCATTTTTTTGGTGGATTTTTTTGGGACTCTGTTTACACGTGTGAGATGGAGACCCTTGTTTCAACAATGACGAGGACGGATAAACAAATGTTGATACGATTTTCTGACATGGTCCAAATTGTTGAGGTGTTTGATATTGGTCTTGCAGGTATTTAAAAAAATAAATTTAGTTTATGAATAGAGCATTTAGATCTTTTGTATTTTATAATTTTATGTATGTTAAAATTAGTATATTAAAATTTAAAAAATATTGTACAAGTATTTCGATCATTTGTATAAATGAGAGAGGTTTTTTTTCTAGAGGATAAATATTATAAATAGGAGAGCTCATTTTCAATATGAACATTTGGAAATAAAAATTTATAAGAATTTGAATCTTGGTGGAAAGAACTACAATATCAAAGATGAGCCATACATTATAACCAATATCTTTTGAGTAGTTGTTGAATCAGTATTTCTATATATATGAGCCAATTAGCTTTGCTAAGTGTAAACCACCAAACACTGAATTCAATTTTCATGTGAGGAAATACTTTAAGAATAGAAGACAAGTTTGTAAAGATTAAATTTATGAGCCGAGTCAAATCTACAATACATAGCTCACATATACATATGAGATGAATAACAAAGTCATAGAAGTGATTCAGATTGATGGACAAAATATTTAATAATTTTAAAACATTCATCTAATCCTCGCTAATATTTAGACATTGACTATGAATCACTTTATGTCATCTAACTTAACCTTTTCTACCAAATGTCAATATCTTTTGAGTAGCTGTTGAATCAGTATTTCTATATATAAGAGCCAATTAGCTTTGCTAAGTGTAAACCACCAAACGCTGAATTCAATTTTCATGTGAGGAAATACTTTAAGAATACAAGACAAGTTTGTAAAGATTAAATTTATGAGCCAAGTCAAATCTACAATACATAGCTCACATATACATATGAGATGAATAACAAAGTCATAGAAGTGATTCAAATTGATGGACAAAACATTTAATAATTTTAAAACATTCATCTAATCCTTGCTAATATTTAGACATTGACTATGAATCACTTTATGTCATTTAACTCAACCTTTTCTACCAAATGTCAATATCTTTTGAGTAGTTGTTGAATCGGTATTTCTATATATAAGAGCCAATTAGCTTTGCTAAGTGTAAACCACCAAAAACTGAATTCAATTTTCATGTGAGGAAATACTTTAAGAATACAAGACAAGTTTGTAAAGATTAAATTTATGAGCCGAGTCAAATCTACAATACATAGCTCACATATACATATGAGATGAATAACAAAGTCATAGAAGTGATTCAGATTGATGGAAAAAACATTTAATAATTTTAAAACATTCATCTAATCCTCACTAATATTTAGACATTGACTATGAATCACTTTGTCATCTAACTCAACCTTTTCTACCAAATGTCATTGTTTATTTATTTTATTTTCAAATTGTTTTATGTCAAAACATTCATACACACCTTGTCTTTTAATGTAGGGTGAACCATAAATCCTTATTTAATTGTTTACCTTAAATCTATGCATTGAAGGGATTTTACTCCCCTTCGCTCAAAGTTGACAAAACTCATAAAAAGTAATTTTTCTTCTATCAAAAAAATTTATTTAATATTAGGGAAAAAATTTGTGTACATATAGTCATGCAAATAAATAAAGTAATCGTGGCTACCACTAGCATACTTATATTTTAAAAAATCTACATAAAATACGCCAAAATATATCATAAAAGCAATTACTGTAGTTGAACCTACACATTTATTGCTTAAGGAAAACTATCAAGACATTTTTGTGAATGTAAATCTAAATAATAAAAACGAATTTGAATGAAAATGACAATCTATACCTAATATATTTGAATGGATAACTTCCTACTCTTGTTTCTCCTTAAGCTCCCATTTGCTTTGAACTTAAATATTTTTAACTTATGATACAAGATCACTTGTTCATTTTATGTTCATTGTGTATGACAAATCTATGGACTGAAATGTATATCTCATTGTTCTTACATTTGATTCATTAATAATTTTCTCTCCCATTCCTTATATAAAATAGAAAATTAAAAAAGAAGCCCCTTGTATGAAGCAAGTTCCATGATGTATGAAAATGAATCTAAACCATCCATTATGCATAAATTTTAACCTATAAATAGCATCTTGAAGCTTACAATATTGATAGATTCATGGCTATAATAAAGATGAATTCATGGAGATATTTAATGGTGTGACCAATATGTTCAAATATTTCTCCTAATTCTTAGGGATTACTTGTGTAAATGCAATTTAATGAGCTATTTCATGCTTAAAAGGCTCTTTTACATAGCTTTGATTGTTACATACCTACCTTCTCAAAATCATGCTTACAAAAGGGAAAAAACATCTGCAACTTTTTGTAATTTAAGCTTATTTATATGCAAGCACAATAGTTGAATAAATGGGATATTGCATAGAAAAGACCGGGAATAAAATGAAGCTAAAGAATTGCATGTACAAAATTGTTGCCCATGACTATTCTAATCATAAGCATTTTGAATGC
Organism: Thuja plicata; assembly: GCA_018584345.1. Taxonomy (NCBI): domain Eukaryota; kingdom Viridiplantae; phylum Streptophyta; class Pinopsida; order Cupressales; family Cupressaceae; genus Thuja; species Thuja plicata. The sequence goes on from MU223947.1 coordinate 399,471, forward strand.
CTACAATAATAAGGCAATTAGGGTTTCAAATATATGGGGTATCTTTCCATTATTGTAAATAAAATTGCAAGTCATAGGAAACATTCCCCTTGCTTTTGAAATACATCCAAACACATGTGGCATAATGTTAAGTGTGATTTAAGGGTAAATGGTGCACGTAAGGTACAAGAATCCTTTGCTATGTACAAGTCATGAGAACTTGGTAATCTTTAACATTCTACTATAGGTTTAAGGATTAAATTATGAATTAAAGAAAAAACATAAAAAAAAAATTTAGGAATCCTTATTGAAAAATTGTTTTGATAATTTGTGTTTAAATTCTTAAATTCAAGGACAAAATCCCTTAGATCTATTGGGAGAGAGGGAATAAAAAATTGTTGAAGGGGCAGTCTCACCTAGAGGTTGTATTATATTTTAATGGAATTGGGTATCACTGATATGGATTTTGTATGAAATTTATAGTTGTCATGGATGTAAGCATTTTTCTTTTACTTTTCTATAGCTATCAAGCATATTGTAACATTTTACACTCCTATTTAATATAATATATTTTGTTAATATGGGTTATTAGTAAGTATAGTATACTTAGTTTATTGTTGTGATTGTGTAGCCATGGATTATATTCTTATTGCAACCATTATATTTCAAATTATTCACTACTATATCAATATTTTATAATGTGTTTTAGGTCTATTCGAGATATATGAAAAAGGGTTCCTACAATTTATTTTATCTATGAACTTGATTTAGTATTTGGGTTGTTAGTCTTTTGTAAAGTATGATATGAATTTTGGGTTTCATGCGTAAATATAAAATAAATTATGGTTCATTGCTAAACCTTGTTAAAATGCAAGATTAAAAAATCTATCTACTAGGTTATTAGTACTAATGTGTAAATTGTGAGAAATCTAGGCCTTGTGAGTTTGGGTAGACATTTAAAGCTATAATCCATTTTCATTCATGATCCTAACCTATAGTATTAAGGTTTGAAATTTAATTTTCCATAAATATCTTCACCAAGATAACATTATATATTATAGAGCACTTTTTTTTTAGCTTACTTGTCAAATATATATAGGAGATATTACACAAATACATGACAATAGGGGGACTGCACCAATGAACATTGCTTACTATACATTTGAAAACAAGGAAGCAAGTAGGTCAGAGTCTTTTCTAATTTTTTAGAAATAAGGCAAGCCCTTCAAATTATTCTTCATGTGAAGCGCATGCCTTCAATTTTATTGGTCTAGAAGCCATAACACATTGTATTGTTTTTTTTTAAAATGAAAAGAACATGTGAAACCATAAAATAAATAAAACCTATATTATTTTTCTTATATGTGTAAAAGCTTTAGATTTTAATTCTCATCACAAATTTTCTTGTAGTAGATATGAACAAGTCTACTCAACTAACAATAAAGTTCAAGGCTCTTGGCTATAAGTGTTATTTCCAATTTTCATTCAAGTTAAGTCTATATGTATTAGTTTATTCTTTTTTTTTGGTCTGTAACATAAGGATTTTATTAATATTTTAAAAGAGATTACATAAGGGCTACATTTAGCATATTTGTTGTTACAACTGTTTACATCTACATTAACCTTCTACTACCCTATCATATCTTTAAAAAATACAGCCTATCTAAATTTATACAATAAACACAGCTATTTGGATCTATTGTAATTCACATACCCATATCCTTCTAAGCCAGGCTTCGAACCATATTAAGCAAAAAAAAATTCTTCATCTGCAATCTTTTTCTCTTTATCTATGTCTGCCATCTGCATTATATTTCACAGAAATCCTACATAAACACCATCGTCTATATTGTTGCATTCTCATTTTTGTGTTAACCATCAAAATTCCAAAATTGCCCTAAATGGGCTCATCACTCTTAAGTTGCCTTATTTCCTTTCCTCGGTCCTCGTTTCATTTTGGGCACGTCTACAAACATTTCTTGGAGTCGTTCCTCCTCCCTTGTATTGACCCTTTCAACAACTTCCTTCAACCTTCTCCACTTGCCTCCAATATCCACTTGGTAGGCATGTTAATCTACTTTCCCCCACCACCATAAAAATAGAACGCACCCATATTCAATGCCATATTTTATTTATTCAAAGTATTCACTATAATCAAACCCTATCCCAGGTTGTGCCTATTCAAGAACCAGATCCAACCCTAACAACAACTCTATCAAATATGAGTTCCACCAGCCTTTTTACTTCCCTTTCTTTCTCACCCAGTTGTAGTTCCCATGCGATAATCATGGAAATGACATCCATATTCGACCTCCATTTTGTATCTCTCTACTAAAATTAACACCCCAAGACCTCCATAGCAGCCAGTGCCAACTCCTCATATTTAGCATTTAACAGACCCATCATGCGATCTTTGCTAATGGGCCCTTCAAAAGACTTATTTTGTTTCTTTGTGAGGACTAAGAAGGTGACATGATTTTTGTGTGGCGTTGAGAGATTGTCTTTCACAAAAATTTTATTTTGAGAATGAAGCTTGCACAGGATGTAGATTTAAATCTACCAAAGCTGATATTTCGGGCCTTTCGGCTATCTTATCAAGTGTTGTCATCCCACTCCAATTCATTATATCTAAGAAGAGCTTCATCACCTTGCATGCTCCACCTGACTGATCCATTAATTCCTTGAGTGTGGTCGTTTCACATAGCCACTACATCGCCATCATAAAGAATTCTTCTCCAGCTGACGCCATCCCGCTTACAATTTGAATAAATCTACCACAAACAATTTGACAAAAAACAAAGAACATTGTGTTCATATCCAAATGTCATCCTTTAAACTTCAAAAGGTGACGTGGGTAAACTTGTTGATGTCATCCCTTTCATTTCTGAGTTAATTAATAAAATTCTAGCTAGGAAAGAAAGACACCCACCTACCAACAAGTTAGATTTAAAAACCAGTAGTCCTAAGCCTTTAAAAAAAAAACTATCATGGGTTCAAAATTTTGCTGTAAAATATTCTATGCAAACCTCATTGATTTCCCTAGATTAGTATTCTATTTCGATATAATTTTTGCTTCCATATTGCATTCCTTTTTAAAATGACTAATTTTGGAATCTGGAAAGGTAAGCAGACTTGAGAAATCTCCTCCATAGTGTTTTGAAGGTGTCAGACCTGAGCACAACCATTTTTTATGGCGTTCACAATTACTAGTGAGTCCCCTTCAAGATCAAACTTTCGAAGCTTCATCTTCCTTCTGAGTTGAAGGGCCAACAAAGTAGTACTAGCTTCAGCTACATTGTTGGTGCCATCATCTAGTCTTTGGGCTACTAAGGCAAGCACATCCCCCTTCCAATATTTAAGAACAACCCCTGCACCAGAGGGGCCGGGGTTACCCCTAGATGCCCCATCAAATTTAATTTTAATCTACCCTTGGTCAGGCATCACCCATTTAAGATCCTTCTTGGATTTTTTGATTGTTGCAGCATCTTTGACACCTCCATTCCTAAATTTCAAACTGGGCCATTTGATATGGACTTGTTTATCTTCCTTAGTCATGTACACAAAGCTCCCTATAGAGGTAAGAAGAGAAACCTTCATTGTTTCTTCAATAGCAAGATTGATGCTTGTCTTGATCTTACAAATAGATCTTTCCTTACCTTGAAAATTCCTCTTATTTCTCTCCTTCCATAACTCCCATACTATAATAGGACATACATTCCAAAGGGAAGATAAAGCAATAGTTTTCAGTGGAATAGGCTAGCTTTGAAAAACCTCTTTAACTCCATTTTGCATTGGGCCAATCAAATTCAGCTTCTCCTTAATCATCATCCAACACTCCTCTGCAATGGGGCATTGTATGAGAAAATGATCTACATCTTCTGAAGCTGCTTTGCATAAACCACACCTAGTTGGCCCCTACAATCATAACCCCCTCCTTCTTTTAGCTGTTAGAATCTTCTTATGCAATGCCAACCAAGCAAAAGCCCCTGCTTTTGGTAGACAATGTTTGTCCCAAAATAATTTGGTGGGCCAAAGGGTGGGATCCTCCTCCTCCTCCTCCCGAGAAAAATAACCAAGCTTAACTGAATAGTTCACACTCTTAGCATGGCACCATATCAAATTTTCATCATCTTTTGATCTAGAACATAACTTCTTTTCTGGAGCATTTCACCCATTAAAGTCTTTTGATAATCATTGAGATTAAGGTCATCCACACTTTTCCACTTCCATATAGGGCCTAGAGATGAGCTCTTGCATTTTCAGTAATCAGATAGCTTATGACCCCACCTATTTGTAAAGAAGTCTCTAAGATCAGAAAATCTAATATCCTCTTTTAAAATTGAGTGGTTGTCCCAGGAATCATCCCAAAATAGATATTTTGAGTCATTACCAACACGCCACAAAACATGCCTATTAATGACATGCTTGCAATCTAAAATGAAATTCTAGTTTGAAGAACCTTTTGGGGGGTTAGCTATAGTGAGAATCATTTCATCATCAAGTGAGTCTAAGTATTTTGATCTCAATATCTTAACCCATAAACTTCCAGGTTGACTGCATAATTGCCACACTATCTTAGCACCTAAAGCTAAATTCATTTGCCTCCAATATTTCAACCCAACACCACCACAATATTTTCTCTTGCATATTTTGTTCCAGGAAAGGAGAGGCCACTTGTCTCCATCCTCTTCCCCAATCCAAAAAAACTTCCTCATTCTCCTAGAGATGGCATCTAGAACTTTGTGTAGAATTTTAAAGAAACTCATTGAGTAGATTGGAAAAGCAGAGATGACAGCTTGAAGCAACAGAATTCTTCCCGTAGAGGTTAACCAATGAATTTTCCATCCCTCCATTCTTTTAAAGCAATTATCCATGAGGTTTTTCCATAATTGTGGTTTTGAAGCTCCATCAAAGAGAGACACACCTAAATAATTTCCCAATAATGATCCTATTCTAATCTGCAAGATGCCACTGATCTTCTGTTGCAACTTTCTACTTGTATTGAAGATATAGACCTCAGATTTATTCCAATGAACACATTGTCTAATATCCTAGCTATAACTGTCTAGAGTAGTTTTAATAACTCATTCTTCATCAACTAAAGCTTCTCCTAAGAGGAAGTTTTCATCTACAAATTGTACATGTGTGGATGAATCCACCCCTTTAGAAATCTTAGTTCCTTTCCATCTTCCCTCATTCCTTTACTTTGTAATAAATCTACCAAGAACTTCGTCCATAATGATAAACAAAAAGGGTGCAATAGGATCTCCCTATCTTATGCCATTAGTTATTTCAAAAAAGCCTTGAGGGCTACAATTTACTAGGATAGATAATCTTGGGGTGTTAATACAACTTGCCATCCATTTCACCCATCCATCAACAAACCCAAACCTCCTTAGGACATTGAGAAGAAATTCCCTGTTAACATTGTCGTAGGCTTTCATAATATCTAGTTTTATCATCATCGTGTTAACTTTAGCAGTCTTAACTGTGTGAATAGCCTCATGGGCAATAATGATGCCCTCAAAAATTGATCTATTTGGAGAAAATCCGCTTTGTTCCTCATAGATAATGTTTTTGATTAAGGTAACAACAAGTTTTGAAGGGGCCCCGAAATCCTTTAACAAAGAGAGAAAAGATATGCAATTAGGACCAACAAAACAACAATCTATCCCAAGAGTAGACAGAGAACCAAACAAGGGCACTACCCCTGATTACAAAGTTAAGAGCACTAAAAAACAAAAATAATCACAATGCAACTATGAAAATATTCCAGCAAAACAGGAACGATGAACCTCCCAGTAAAAATAACAGACCAGCAAAGCCGAATCACTTCTCAGCATCATCCATTTGGCTTTCCATTGTTTGGATCTCTTCCATTTGATATTCCATACTCTAAATCGAGACCCTTAAATTGGCAATGTCTTTTCTTTGGACCTCGTTCATCTTTTTGGTGGTAGATCTGGTTCTGGTCCCTGGGCCTGAGGTTGGAGTCTCTTGATTTCCCTCTTCCTCATGTTTAGATTTTTCATTATAGATCCATTCCAGAAGGGCATGAAGGACTTTCAAATTGTCAAAAGAAGATTGCATTCCCTCTTTTATAATCTTAGTTAGCTTTCTGAGCATGATATTGTTGTTGTTTGTTTTTTCAGTAATTTTTTTTCATTTTGTTGTCAATCATTGCACTAAGATTTTATTCTAGAGTATTATTGTTTTTAACCTTTTCAAAAACATCCTTCCCTTGCTGATACATGACCGCATCATTTCTCATCTTGTCCACTGTTTCTTCCAGCAGAGAGTTTATGTCTTCAATGTTCTTAAAGTTGGTCTGGAGTTCCTTGATTTCATCATAAATCCATTTGTCAATTTTGAAACCATACATAGCCTTGTTCCTAGCTGCTTGGAGGTGAGTGATGTTAACTTCTCTTTTCACTTTGAAGTCTTTGTCCCATAGCTCTTCTTCCATAATCCTTTGGTTCTGGTTGTTTTTCTCCTCTTTATCAACCTTCAGGATCTCAGGCGGAGTTGGGATTTTGTTACTGTCTTTCTAGGTATCCTCCTCAAGGTCAATGTAGATTTTATCACTTTCCTTCTCAACTTCCTCGTTCACTGCCTCTTTCTCCTCTTTATTCCTTTCTTGTCTTTATTCGGTTGGTTTTTCCCTTGAAGATTTGTCTCTAGATTAGTCTTGTTCTCTGGATTGTCAAGGGTTTCCTCTTTTCTGTTATTGTGCCCCTCACTATCTTCTTGCTGATCATTAATGTAATTATCCACCAGGTTGTCAATATTTTCCTAAATCTCATCAAGGGTCTCATCCTGGGTATCCTCTTTTTCCCCTTTCTCATCTATATTCTCAACGATGGTGGTAATATCCTTATTGAACTCATCTCTATTTCTTTGTTCCCCCATAAATCCCTCTTCCTCGAAAGAGTCATGGTCCTGGTCATCATCATTCATCTTAATTCCTTCTATGTTGTCATAGATTGACAAAGTGATATCAGCAACAATAGGGCCCTTGTAGTTTTTTGTTGGATTTTTTGGTATTCTTTCCAGGGGATATTTCAGTACTCTTGTGCTTAACATTGTCAATCTTCTTCAGGATAGGCTCGAGAATGTTCTTTTTTACATAATCCACTATCAAAAGAATTAACCCCTCATGCAAGACATGGGAAGATTTAACCCTATGATCTATAATGCTCTGATTGAGAAAGCTTAACAGATAGTAAGGGAAAGATAACTTAATGTCATGTGTGAAGTGATTAACAAGAACAAAATGATAGTTATAAACCTTGGAATACCTGTCGCTGAGCGTGAAGTATTCCATGATCACTCTAATTACGAAATCCTAGATACGCTTTATGTTTGACAAGTTGACATAATCTAGGTTACCTTTCACGAGAATGGCCCACTCCTCACCCATCTTTGGAAAGGTCTTGTAATATTTGTTTTCCTCCTTTTTGTCTTTTGAGAACTGCATTCCCTCCAAAGGGAGACCAGTAATTTCTGCAAGACGGTCTAACGAGAGGGTAAAATATTTACCTAGAATGTTTACTTTCTCATTCTCCCAACCATCTGCAAATGCCTTAGTTATCTCCTTATTGTTTCCATGGAGACATTTTAGGTATTTTTCCACTTTCCCCTTTTTAAGATTTCTCTAGACCTCCTTCTCATTCCTCCATTTGCAGACTTTAGATTCTTCCCTTTTTAGGTCACCACCTATTTTATTGTTCCCCTTCTTGTTGTTCTGCACACTTGTTTTCTTTGAATCCTTAGCAAATTTCAGCTCTGTATACAGATGCAAGATACCAATCTTTCTTTTGATGTCTATGAGAGAATACGACAGCATAAGGTCATGATTATTATGACACTTCACATGGCATTTCATAATCTTCGTATCCCAACTCTCTTTCCCATTAATCAGTATGATTAATATTATTAATGATGCCTACCTTATGGTTAATCTTGTCATGATTGAGTAATAATTTGATATCATCATTGATCTTGGTAGTACCGAACCACTTGCGCGTGATGGCATTTTTGACACCAATGTTAGCAAGTCCATCTGCCACTTGGTTGGTTTCTCAGAAGTTGTGGGTGATATGAAAGGCCATGAATTTTGAAGCCTTCTCCTTAATTTTATTAATAATATGCTCAATAGTCTAGGAAGCCTTACTATTGCCTTTAATGTTATTGATGATATTGAGAGAATCTCCCTCCATCCAAAATTTCTTACAATTCAGCTCTTCTTCTAGCAGGATGACATTGAGGGCCACCATGGCTTTGGCCCTATGATTAGATTGAATTCCCAGCAGAGCCACTATGGCACCCATACAAGTTCCATTTATATCTCTAATTATGCCACCTCCACCAGCCTTCCCTGGGTTGCCTTTAGCAGCCCCATCAAAATTGGCTTTGACCCACTCCTCAAGAGGAGAACTCCAGGTAGCCATTTCTCTTGGAGATTTGGGATTGTAGGTGTTAATATTGAAATGCCATTCACCATTCTTAATAATTTCCTTAGAATCTGAATTTTTAATTGAATCCAGAAAATTTTCTTCCAGCGCTCTGCATATTTGATTTCCAACAACCTCAGGGAATTACTTTTCTCCCTAAAAATTCAATTATTTCTCTCTTTCCAGATACGCCAGCATAAATGAGGAGGAATGAGATTCCATAAATATTTGATAGTAGAGTTCTAAGAAGGGAAACACCATTGATTAAAAAAATCCTACCAAAGACACGGGAAGAACCAACACGGATTGCATTTCCTAAAGATAGTTTCCCAGACCTTACGCATAAAAGTTAAATGGAGCATAAGATGATCACAAGATTCAGAGTGATCCATGCAAAGAATACATCTATTCACAATGTAGAAACCCCTTTTAGTCAAGTTATCAAGGGTTAGCGGTTTATTTTGAATTAAAAACCAGAAAAAGAAATTGATTTTTGGAGTGAGATGCTTATACCAAACATACGAGTAGAGGGGTCTCTCCTCTTTTTCAGTTATTAGATTGATGGCAGAAGCCACCATATAATTTCCATCTGGCCTTGAGTCCCACACTATAGAGTCCTGGATATTGTCTTTTATGTGCCATGTCTATAGCTCATGCTGGAGGGAAATGAATCTGTTGTCCTCTTCTCCTAGGTTCCTCCAGTTGTTTTCCTGTCAGTAGTCTTTAGCTTTTGTTCCTATGTTTTCTTTGCACCTTTCAATAGCCCACTTCCAATCTTGATTATTGGAAAGGGACACCTTATGGATCCATTCATCATCCCAAAAATTGATTCTCTTGCCATCCCCCAGCTTCCATCTCTTCCCCTTAATGATAAGGTCTTTGGTTGAGCTTATGCTATTCCATTTGTAGGATCTAGATATGCTAACATCTTTGGTAATATAATCCTCCAAGCAGTATGGTTACTGAGGTATTTATTTCTGATAATGATGTTCCATTCTTTCTAGTCTCCAAATATTCTCCAGATTTGTTTTGCCAGAAGGGCCTTGTTAACACTTTTTATGTATCTTAATCCCAGACCTCCCAAATTTTTGGGTTTATATTTTTTCCACTTTCTCTTTGGGCATTTTGGTTTCTTGAATAAGTAGAATGTCTGATTTACTATCTCTTACTAGATTCCTTAGGACATCCTATTTATGGGGGTTGTTTAGCCCTCTAATATTCCAAGAAGTGACTTTCATTTAATGGATTGGGGAGCATATCTTTGGAATGGTGGATTGCCTACCATCCGCTATATTCTGTTTGGCTTCCTGCTCTATTTTTTTTTTGTATTGATGTCCTTCCTTTTTTTGTTTGTAGGGGTACCCACATCAGCCTTATATTGTCTTCTTGTCTGCACTCCCCCTTGATTTTGGTTCTCATATTTTTTTTTTCTGATTCATTCAGATTGCTACCGTTCTGACCTCCTTTTTTACCTAATTTTTTATTGGAGGTTTTCTTTCCTTTTGTTTCTGACCATGGTTCTTCTTGGTTTTGACCTAATATATTATATCCTTCCATTTTTTCTTCATTCCAAAGATCCTCAATGGATGAGTGGGTTTCATCTTTGCTTTCTTCAAAATCTTTCTCCTCATAGTTTTGTTCTTCAGGGATAGGGGGTCCTTTGTGTTACTTCTTTTTGTTGTAGTTGTCTCCATATTTTGTGGAGACATTTTCTCATTTACATTCTCAACTGTGTTCAGTCTCTCTACTCTGTTTCTTTTCCATAATGATACTTTTCTTTGTTCTAGTCTCTCCCTTAGATTCAATTTTATCCATTTCCTTGTTGTCTTTCTCATGGATTCTAGGTTATAGGTTCTCTCCAAGTTTATCAATCATTAAGGTAGATTTAGGTTTCCAAACTTTTTTTGGTTCTCTTTTTTCTTCCGGTTTAATCTTTGTCTATTTTTTTTATGGGAAGTTTTTAGCCCAATGACCTTCTTTTTTGCATGAGAAACAAGAGAAAGGAACCGATTCATATTCAATGGGTTGAATGTACTTACCTAGTTTTGAGTTGATGGTTATAACCTTAGGTAGATCCGTGTTTTGGTGTATATTCACACACATTCTTTCATAAACCAATCTGGATTTAAAAGTTGTCATCGGGTCTATCAAAAGAAGTTCACCAAAGGCACTCGCCAAGCCAAAGAAAACATCTTCATGCAAATATTCCAGAGGTAGACTAGGTAATCTAACCCACACCGGGGCTGAGTCAAATATTTTTGAGTTCAGATCAAGGTTAGTTACCCATTTTTTTAAAGCCAGAGATGATTTGTCGAACATCCAGGGTCCTCCACTTAGATCTTTTGAAAGGTCTTCCATATTCAAAAAGACAAAGGAGAAAAATCCTTTCTGCATTGCAATAATGTCCACTTGCCCCTTTAGTTTCCATTTGTGATAAGTAAATTCCCTTACCAACAATGTTAGGTCTAATCTCAGTAAATTTACCTACCAGTGTTAGGGCCATATTCGTTACCGTGTGGTCCACCAGTGGGTCAAGTAACAAAATGCCAAAGAAACCCTTACTGGGGTCAGAAATATTGTTTATATTTGGGAAGGATGATTTTCCAGTTGGTTTGATCCCAAATAATGATGACCAACTGCCTTTAGCCTTGTTTCTACCAAAAGAATCATTACTTCTAGCAGAATAATTCTTACCTTCTGGTGTCATTTTTTTTGGCCCACCACCTCGGGAATGTGAGGCCTTGTCCTCATCCGACTCTTTAGTGGAGCCCTCCCCTGATGTTCCTCCCGCATCCTATTGACCTCCTGCACCTGCAGGTGCCTAGATTTCTCCTACATCGCCTTTCTCGCCCTCACAGGAATTCAAATTTCCTCTTGCCTGAACTCCTCCTCCAGCTCCTGCTTTCTCACCTCCACTCGCCATTCCTTATTTTTCAGAGATAATGTTACCTAAGACATTTTTCAATCTATTAGCTACAACTTTGACAATAAATTTATAAACTATATTCCATAGAGCTATAGGCATGTAATCAGCAAAATATTTGGTGTCCATCTTTTTGGGAATCAAAGCTATAAATGTGTTATTAAATTCTTTAAGCATGAAACCTTCAGATCTTGATTCCTCCTCCACCTACCATAAATCCTCACCAATAATGTGCCATGTTTTCTATAAAAATAAAGAGAGCTGGAAAACCATCAGGGCCCGAGGCTTTGTCCCCTCCCAGAATTAGCAAAGCAGCCTTAACTTCATCTTTAGAAACTGGTTCCAGAAGCATTTCATTCTGTGCATATGTAATACATTTCAGGATAAGAGAAAGCATCTCCTCATCATCATTTCCCCTTCTCTCATATGATGTGAAGATGTTCTTAAAATAAGAAACAACTTCCCGATTGATTCTCTTCGCATCATTAAAAACATGTCCATCACTAGATTCAATAGAGAAGATCTTATTCCTGGATCTCCTAGTTTTGATTGACTTGTGAAAGAACTTTGTGTTCCTATCCCCTTCTTTTAGCCAGGTTTCCCGGTATTTTTGTTTCCAAAATATCTCTTTCCTAGCTAGAATCTCTTTATACTGTTTCTGGAGAGTTTGTTCCTCTAAATACATGAATTCATCCATTCCTAATTCTACCACTCTCTCATTGAGGTGGTTTACACTCTGTTCTAACTTAAGCTTTTCCACAAAGATATTTCTAAACACATCTCTATTCCATAATTTCAATTGATCTTTGATATATTGGAGTTTCTTACAAAATATAAAGGATTTATTACCTTCCATTGCTGGAGCATTCCTCCACCATTCCTCATTGTTATCATAAATGTTCTTCACCCTTAGCCACATTGCTTCAAACTTAAATGGTGATCTCTCAGGGGCAATATCTTCCTGAATATTACATATTATTGGACAATGATCTGATCATGTTAGAGGTAATATGTCTATTGTGCATAACCATTCACATTATTCCCATTTTCCAGCTAGAAAGAATCTATCAAGTTGTTCAACTATATTTAAGAATCCACTCCTCTTGTTAGTCCATGTGTATGATGAACTATAATTGATTGAATGTTTGAATATGTTAATTTGATGATCACCGAGCTGTAGAAAGTTAATGCAAGACATTAAATCAGTTAATGTATTATATTTTTATTGATGTCAACTTGATATACTATGATTGGTCATGTACATATTGTCAAATACTTCAAAGAACCAAAAAGATAAAGGTTATGTTATCAGTAATGCATAAAATTTCAGTATACACCAAGTGACAACAAACACCGATGGACAGTGCATACCGACGGATAGAGAACCTCGAAAAGAGTCACACTGATACCCAAGAAAGAATTACCAAGAAAAACCAAATTGATACCCAAGCTGAACTAAAATTCACAGTGTTGCTCGATAGACAGACAACCCTGACAGACAGAGATTCCCAAGGACAACTGAAGTCAAGACCGAGCAAACAAGGATTTAAACACCGATCAGAACTGAAGTTGAAAAACAACAAAAGACTTAGCTGGCAGGAGCTAATAATAGAGTTAAATGTTTGATTACATTGTTTTCATCAACCACTTAAAAGCCAAAGATAAGAAAGAGATTTGAAGTTATTTTTAACCCCAGTTGTCAAGAATAAATCTATGGGATAAAACTAAAGCAAGCTTTAAAGTAAGAATGGCGAGGTTTGCGGATCACGTCAAGAACAAGAAAGACAAGGAATTAGAAATGGTGAAATCATGTCTATAAAAGAGACAAACTAATTCATTATCAAAGAGAGGAATGTTGAAGAGAATTCTGGTGAAGATAAGAAGTCTTCATACAAATCTGATCAAACAAGCTGAAGAACAGAGCTAATATTTTTGCAGACACCGAGCAACAGAGAAGAAACAATATTCACTGAGAAGAAAGAAGTGGAGAAAAGGAACAAAAGAGAACATTGATCAGAAGAGGTATTATGAGATTACAATAGATATGAACATCTACAAGATTAAGTTTTATTTATGAATAGATCATATACTATTTTAGTTTAACCATTGATTCAGAAAATCTCTTATCAGAGTAGGATTTAACTATCCTTTATATATTGATATACATCCCAAGGAGTATCAAAAGGTTTCTTATGAAGACAACATAGTTAATTTTCCAGATATCAAGTGATAAACTATTATTTTTAAATCCTCTAACAAGGTCACACTTAACAGTGTGTTTGTAACCTTTAAGAGGGTTGGCTCTTCACTGAGCTCACTTCAAAAGAGTGAAAATTTTGGGTTACCGGTCCCAAGTGGATTTTCCCCTAATAGGGTTTCCAAGTTAAAAGTCCATATGTCAAATGTGTATATGGTTCATTTCTTTGATGTTTTTCTTTACACATTACTAAAACATGATTGATCGACAAACACTAAGTTATTTACTATATTTCAGTAAAGACTAGACTTCTATTCGGTAAAGCTTAAAGAAAAAGGATAAACAGTATACTCCGAGCAGTAGTTATTTGATAAGATTATTTAAGGGCATAAATCTTGTAGGAATGAAGATAAATAGAGGTTTTATATTTGTGGTATAAAGTTTTGCGTTGATTTATTGGATTAATTTTTGAGGCCATTGATTCAGCCCCCCCCCCCTCTCAATTATTCTAACAATTGGTATCAGAGCCATGTTTTCTTAGAAAGGGAGTTTAAAGAATCAAGAAAAATATCACAAGATGAGAAAAAGGGATGTGCCTAAGTTGAACAAGGACAACTTTGCATCATGGCAAAGAAGGATAAGACTCCACCTATCAGGTATTGGAAATGATGTTGCTCAATACTTAGACACTAAATTTGTTTTACCTACTGGACCTCTGATAGTTGATCAATTGAGGGAAAAGCATAAACACAATTCTATGATGATAGAAATGTATTCCTCACTCTCTGATGCTAAATTTGAAGATGTCAAATAATGCACCACTACAAAGAAAATGTGGGACAAATTGAAGTTAGTACATGGAAGAGATAAGAATGTGCTAAGAGCTAAGGCAGAAAGCCTAAGAGGAAGGTTTTATGACCTAAGAATGAAAGGAGAAAACATCACTCAGTACAACTGTAGAATCAAAGAGGTAGTCAATGCTATCAGAGTAGGAGGTGTAATTGAAAAATAAATAGTGGTAAGTAAAATTCTAAGTACCTTACTGCTTGTGTATGCTATTAGAGTATCTTCTATACAAGAAATGAGAGCAGTATCACATAAAAATGTCACTCTAGATAGTGGTGGTACCCTAAATTTTGAGAATTTAGAAATCCCAATCCATTATCAAGAAGAAAGTTTCTCCATACTAAAAAAATTAAAGGAAGGAAGCTTTATGACACAAATAAATAGAACTAACTAATCGAAG
>MU223947.1:415059-432730 GCA_018584345.1 Thuja plicata
TTGTGATATCTTATCTATCTTTTTATTTCAATTTACATACATATTTACTAAAATTTCTTTCAATTACTCAAAGTATTTCAGTTTACAGTTTATGATATATTGCTTACAATTTGATTTATTCAAGCCTCCTTGCCATACTTTGAGAGACAGAAGTTTGAGTTCCATACACAAGTTATCTTCTATAAAAATCATGTTCAGGTGAAGGTTCACCCACCTTGGTCCTGCAGAGCCAGAAGTGTAGGGGAAGAGGATCATAATTGATCATTCCCATTAGTTGGCCAAAAATAATTGGATTTCCCATCATTGGATTGGAAAGTCCAAAGGAAATTCAATTTAGCATTTTTGGGCACCAACAGATAGTTTGATTGGTAGACTTATTTCATTTGAGATGAATAACTTTGACAACAGTGTCTTACCATCTATTGAGTCTGCATTCAACTATTCTTTGAAAATAAGTAAATCAAGTCATAAACACACTATGAGAAATGATAGTGAAAGTGATAGTGATGACCAAGAACTTGATGAGATTTAAGCACTAATGGCTAGAAGATTGCAGAGAGGCAAAGGTAGATACAAAGGTAAATTACCATTGGTATGTTTTAATTGTAAAGAGATTGGACACTTTACTGCTAGATGTCCTAACAAAAGAAAATAAGATAGAAACAATGACAGATCATATGAAAAGAAGTTTGACAGAGGTGATGACAGAGATTATCGAAGAAACTATCAATCTAACAGAAGAGACAACCGAGACTACAAGGACAAAGGAAAGAAGGCTTGTTACCTGGCTGAGAACAAAGCTGGAAATACTGACACCGGATTTGATGAATAAATTGAGGTGGTATTTGTTGCTCTGAAGGATGATTTAGATGAAGATGAAAGGTATGTTGAAAATGCACTCATATCTAAGGTTAGTAAAAATGATGTATGGATTATTGATAGTGGTTGTACTCACCACATGACTAGAGATAAGGAAAAGTTTGAAACTTTTGAGTATTATAATGGTGGATCAGTAAGAATGGGTAATGACTCACCTTGTCCAGTTGAAGGTAAAGGAACCATAATGTTGAATAATTTGATCAGATGTGAAAATACATATTGGATGAAAGGACTTAACTATAATATATTGAGTGTTTCACAGCTGAATAACATAGGACACCAAGTTGCATTTGAGAACAAAAAGGCAAAGAGCTTTAATGAATCAGGAAGGTTGATCGGAAATGGTGAACACACAAAAGGTAACCTATTCTATCTTTATGATATTAACACCGCTTGTTTAATGGCTAGAGATGAAGACATATGGTTGTGGCATAAAAGGTTATGTCATGTGAATTTTGACAACATGGTTAGGATAAGAAAAAAAAGGAAAGTAAGAGGCTTATTGAGCATGTTGAAACCTTACCATGTCATGTGTAAGAATTGTCAAAAAGCTAAAATGAAAAAGTCTAGTTTCAAGAGAATAACCTACACATCTAATGTTATTATATAATTAGTCCATACTGACCTATGTGGACCAATGAGAAAAAAGAGTAACTATGGTGATAGATACTTCATTCTCTTTGTTGATGATTATTCCAAAATGATGACAATTATGTTCTTAAAAGAGAAATCAGAAGAATTCAAGATGTTTAAATGGTATACAGCTATAGTGGAAAAACAAAGTGGAAAGGAACTAAAATGTCTAAGATCATATAGAGGAGGAGAAGTTATTTCTAATGAATTCACTAACTTTTTTAATGAGCATGGAATTCAAAGACAGGTTTCTGCACCAAGAACACCACAGAAAAATGGGATTGCTGAAAAAAGGAACAGATCCATTGTTGATTGTGCCAACACTGATGATTGAAAAAGGCATCACACAAACATTCTGTAAATAAGATGTCAGTACTATTGTCTATACATTGAACATAGTTCAATTGAAGAAAGACAACAATAAGAAACCTTATGAGCTATGGTATGGACATACACCCAATGTAAGTTACTTCAGAATTTTTGGAAGTCAATGTTATATTTTTAAAGATGATAGAAATGGAAAGCTTGACTCCAAAGGTGAAGAAGGAATATTTCTAGGGTATTCTACCAAAATCAAAGGTTATAAATGTCTTAACAAATCCTCTGATAAAATCATTGAAAGTGAAAATGTCAAAGTAGATGAATTTGCTGAGAAAAATGATGTGGAAAGCAGAAAGGAACCGGAAGACTATAATAGGTTTTTCTATAATGAATAACCTGACACTCTTCCCAAGAAAAAGTGTGTTGCTCCCAAGAGACAGAACAATGCACCTAAGCATCGGGCTGCATATGCCAAAAATTAGGAAATTGCTCACAAAGATGTACCAAGCGATGGAGATCAAAATGAAGGTCAAGATGATGATCAAAATGATGAACAAAGAGCTGAACTAGTACTTGAAAAATATGTCCGAAGACACCATCCACAAAACCAGATCATAGGAGACAAAAAGGCTGGAATGAGAACAAGAAGTAAGTCACTAAACACTAGATGTTTAATTTTTGATTTTGAGCATAAGTCTGTTAATACTGCACTTGAAAATGAAGAACGGGTTAGTGCTATGAATGAAGAGATAGAGTAGATTAAGAAGAAAAAAACATGGACATTAGTACCTAAACTGGATGACAACAATGTCATTGGTACCAAATGGATATTCAAAAACAAGTTGAATGAGAATGGAGAAGTCGCAAGGAACAAAGAAATATTAGTATGCAAGGGATATGCACAAGAAGAAGTTATTTACTATAGAGAAAACTTTTCACCCGTTGCTAGACTAGAAGGAGTCATAATTCTACTTTCTTATGCTTCTTACAATGGATTCAAGGTATACCAAATGGATGTCAAGTCTGCATTCCTAAACAGAATACTAGAAGAAGAGGTATACATTGAACAACCAGAAGGGTTTATTGATCCTAACAAGAGGAACATGGTTTGTAGATTACACAAAGCCTTGTATGGATTGAAACAAGCACCAAGAGCATGGTATGAAAGACTTCACTCATATCTCATAAGTATTGGATTTACAAGAACAAGTGAAAACAATAATCTGTATTTAAAAGAAGATACTGATGATAACATTCTGATTGCTGAAATATTTGTTGATGACATCATATTTGGAGGTAATGATATGTTATGCAAATCATTTGTTGCTGAAATAAGCAA
The DNA here is from genome assembly GCA_018584345.1 of Thuja plicata. Lineage (NCBI taxonomy): Eukaryota > Viridiplantae > Streptophyta > Pinopsida > Cupressales > Cupressaceae > Thuja > Thuja plicata. The sequence continues at coordinate 418,232 of MU223947.1, forward strand.
AGAGTTTGAGATGTCAATGTTTGGGGAGATCAATTTCTTTCTTGGTCTACAGATTCTTCAACAGGATGCAGGCATATACATCACACAATCCAAATACATCAAGGAAGTTCTCAAGATATTCAAAATGGAGGACTCTGAGCTAGTTGGGACACCTATGGAAACCAGATGCAAGATGGAAAAGGAAGACAAGTCAATCAAGGTAAATCAGACCCCATATAGATCTATAATTGGAAAACTCATGTATGTTGTACATACTAGACTAGATATAGCACATGCAGTTGGAATAGTTGAAAGATTCTCTGCTAATCCCAAGGAATCACACGACTGCTGTCAAAATAATTATGAGATATTTAAAGAATACTGAAGAATATGAATTATGGTATAAAAAGGAAGGCAAACTTGAGCTTCAAGTCTATACAGATGTTGATTGGGCTGGAAAATTAGATAATAGAAAGAGAAAAATAGGAGGAGAATTCTTTATGGGTGATAGAATTGTCACATGGATAAGTAAGAAGCAAGGATGCATCTCGCAATCTATTGCAAAAGAAGAATATGTGGCTGCTGTTGCAAATTGCTCTAACGTTGTATGGATCAAACAATTAATGGAAGGTATGAATATGAAAATTCTTGAACCAGTAATTATCTATTGTGATAATACTAGTTCTATCAACATTTCAAAGAACCATGTCATGCATGATAAGACAAAGCATATTTCTATCAAGTATCATTACTTAAGGGAACAAGTGCAAGAGAAAGAGGTGATACTGGAATATATTCAATCTAAGGAACAATTAGCAGACATATTCACCAATACATTACCTAAAGATGCATTTGGGTACCTGAGAAAGACACTAGGGGCCCGAACCTTGCCTATTGGTCACTAAGCTGACTAGGAGGCTTCATCAACCTACACATAATCAAAAGATCATTGATGTTGATGCAAGCAAAGAGATGGACTGAAAAGATATATCAGTACACAGCAAGGTACTTATCTGCACTAAACGCCAGAGTTATTTTATTGCTGATGGAGAGGAAATTCAAGGAATATATTAGAGAGAGAGAGAGTGAGAGAGAGAGAGAGAGAGAGTTTGGCATTGTTGTCAAAGGGAGATATGAATTAAGGGGGAGATTATATCCATATGAAATATCTATCAGAAGTATTCAAAAGGAGAAATGTACTTAATAAATATGGAGAGAAATATTCAATAGGAGAGAAAACATGAGAGAAAGATTCAAAGAAACATCCATCTAAGAGAGAGAATTGAAAAATTTAACACTGCATATCTATCCAAAAAAGGGAGAAGAGATTCTACAACAAAGGGATAGACAAAGTCAGAAGTTTCTACATTATCCAGTGAAGGGAATGAAGAATGAAGAGGAGTACTCTGCAAGAATCAAATCTAAGCTAGAAGAGCTTACCGAGAGTCAGGCATTTATATTGGTTATAGAAAAATAAGTTTGGTAAAGATTGATGAACTACAACTGATATATTTCATATTATATTAGTAGAATGTAGTATGTTTCCATCAATGCCAAAGGGAGAGATTGATGAACTATAACTGATTGTATGTTTGAAGATCTTAAGTTAATGATCACCGAGCTGCAGAAAGTTAATGCAAGACATTAAATCAATTAATGTATTGTATTTTCAATGATGTCAACTTGATATACTTTGATTGGTCATATACATATTGTCAAAGACTTCAAAGAACCAAAAATATAAAGGTTATATTATCAGTAATGCATAAAATTTTAGTATACACCAAGTGACAAGAAACACTGACAGACAGTGCACACCGACAGATAGAGAACCCTGAGAAGAGTCACAGTGATACTCGAGAAAGCATTACCAAGAAAAACCAAAGTGATACCTGAGCTGAATTGAAAGTCACAGTGTTGCCCAATGGACAGACAACCCCAACAGACAGAGATGCCCGAGGACAATTGAATTTAAGACCAAGCAAATAAGGAGTTAAACACCGATCAGAACTGAAGTTCAGAAATGACAAAAGACTTAGCTGGCATGATCTAAAAATAGAGTTAACTTTTTGATTACATTTTTTTCATTGACCATTTAAAATCTAAAGATAAGATAGATATTTAAAGCTAGTTTTAACCCCAATTGTCAAGAATAAATCTATGAGATAAAACTAAAGCAAGAATGGCGAGGTTTGCGGATCACGTCAAGAAAAAGAAAGACAAGGACTTAGAAACGATGAAATCATGTCTATAAAAGAGACAAGATAATTTAGTATAAAAGAGAGGAATGCTGAAGAGAATTCTGGTGAAGATAAGAAGTCTTCATACAGATCTGATCAAACAAGCTAAAGAATAGAGGTAATATTTCTGCAGACACCAAGCAAAAAAGAAGAAAGAACATTCACCAAGAAGAAAGAAGTGGAGCAAAGGAACATAAGAGAACATTGATCAGAAGAGGTATTATGAGCTTACAATAGATCTGAACATCTGCAAGATTTAGTTGTATTTATGAACAGATCATATATTGTTTCAGTTTAACCATTGATTCAGAAAATCTCTTAACAAAGTAGGATTTAACCATCCCTTATATATTGAGATACATTCCAAGGAGTATCAAAAGGTTTCTCATGAAGATAGCATAGTGAATTCCAGAGATCAAGTGATAAACTATTAGTTTTAAATCCTCTAAAAAGGTCGCACTTAAAAGTGTGTTTGTAACCTTTAACAGGGTTGGCTCTTCACTGAGATCACTTCAGAAGAGTGAAAATTTTGGGTTACTGGTCCCAAGTGGTTTTTCCCCTAACAGGGTTTCCACGTTAAAAATCCATGTGTCAAATGTGTATATGGTTCATTTCTTTGATGTTTTTCTTTGCACATTACTAAAACAGGATTGATTGGTAAACACTAAGTTATTTACTGCATTTCGGTAAAGACTAGACTGCTATTTGGTAAAGATTAAAGAAAAAGGGTAAACAGTATACTCCGAGCAGTAGTTATTTGATAAGATTATTTAAGGGCATACATCTTGTAGGACTGAAGATAGCTAGAGGTTTTATATTTGTGGTATAAAGTTTTGGGTTGATTTTTTTGGATTAATTTTTTAGGCCACTAATTCACCCCCCCCCCCCCTCTCAGTTATTCTAACAGTGTAATCACCTATCCTAAAATAAATTTCATCCATTCTATTGTTTAGAAAAAAGTCTGCAAAGTCTCTTTGGCTTCTACTTTTCAAGCCCTTTCCACCTTTCTTCTCATTGGGACTTAACATGGCATTAAAGTCCCCACCCAAAATAATAAATCATCCCTTCTATCATCTAAGAAGTCTGCTAAAACCTTCCATAATGCCTCTTTCTCATTTGGGCTTTTTGGGCCATAAATATTGAAAACATAAAATATAGAGAGAAATTATTCAGAACTTACCTCGATCCATTGCCAGTTTAAGGCTTGACTTATCAGAACAACATCCATAAGACTATCATCCCACATTATACCCATACCTCCTAAAGCACTTGTAGCTTCTGAAAACACCCCTTTCCATCTATAGAATTTATTTTGGAACTTATCTATATCTTCACCATTGAGTTTTGTTTCTTGTAGTATAACAATATCAGCTCTCGCTTGATCAAGACCCCTCTTAAGAAAGTGAGATTTGTCAAGGGCATTTCAGCCCTTGAAATTCTAGGATAGGAGCCTTATTTCTGCCAAGAAAAGGCATAGCCTTTTCCCGATCTCACCCATTTTGTTTTTTTTGCTGCACAACTAGCCTGTTCCAACCTTTATTTCATAGATTTATCCCCTCTTCTTCTCTTTTCTCCTAGTTTTGGTTTCTTCATCTTAGACTTAGATTGATTAAGTCCTTTGTGTTCAAGATCATGTGGAGTGTCTTCTACACCCAAAAAATCATCCCCACCATCTTCACTGTAATAGCTAAAATTGGATGAGCATTCTAACAGGTTGTCTCCACTATCCCTTGCCTCATTGAATGAGCTTTCTATATTTCTGTCAGGGGATATTTGTCTATCCTGAAGGTCACCATCATTAGCTTTATCTGCTGCCTTGAAAGTGGATTTATCATTAACATCTTGAAACCTGTTAAGAACATCTAATATAGGGTGAAAACACCCAATCCTTTCCTATGAAGTAGTCATCTTTAAGTTTTCAGCAAAAGAAATATTATAGGAAGGAATGCTTGGAAACTTGGGGATTGACCACTTTGTCTGTCTTTTATATCCATTGGATCATTAGACTCCTTTTTTTTATTGTGCTCTTTCACTGCATTGCCATTATCCTATTGTGGTTCAATTCTAAGTGGAGAAGACATGTTTTCCTGGGCTTTAATCTCCTCTGTAACTGTTACCCAAATTTCCTATCCTATGCAAATTTTGGCTACAAGTGGAGAAAAATGAGGCTCCCACAAGGGTAGAGCCCAGCTTGATGTTTTTGCACTAATTCCTGGCCTTTATTTGGCTCTCTGCATGTTTCTAGGTCACTGGTTTCCCCCTGGTTCATGTCTTAAAACCCTATGAAATTCCTTAAACTCCTAAGTCTTTATTAGTGGTTCTAATTCTTCATTACCTTTTTGCCACTTAAAGTTCCTATTTGTCATGTGTTAAATCATCTGTCGAGTGGGGCCAAAGTTATTTTCCTAAGCGGGTTTCTATTCCTAAGTTTATTTTCCTAAGTCCTGACATAATTTACTTACCCCAGGTGGCAACAAGTTCCTCTTCATCATATGGTCAATGTTATGGCTTGAAGACAAGGTGCTTGAGATCTATCATTTAAGCCATTAAGCCATTGCGACACATGGAAGGTTGTCATAAACTAGGCCCGTCAAATCAGAGACTAAAGATAATTTTGAGAAATTCATAATCAATCTGACGGTTGTCTTAAAGGCTTAATGTGGATATGCACACGATCTATTCTTTTATTCATTAAGCCTATCTGACATGTGTCGACGGTGGGTCTGATGCAGTTCCAAGGTAATTAAGGTAAAGATCGAGCAAGTCATGTCTAATCGTGTGGTTGGCTTAATGGATTGATCACAAAGTGCTTGAAATCTATTGGTTAAGCCATTAAGCGATGATGACACGTGTCCATGGTGGGGTCATACTAGTTAAACAGAGGAAAGTAAAGATCGATCAAGTCCTTTTTAATTGGACTGTTGGCTTAAAGGCTTAAAGACAAAGTGATCGAAATCTAGTGATTAAGCCATTAAGTCATGGTGACATGTGGTAGATGACATCATGGGTCTCAGGTTGGAAAGTAAGATAAAGGCACAACAAGTAAGGAAGATTGAACAACCAACTTAATGGCTTGATGGTAAAGATGAAGTTGTTTAACCTATAAGCCATCACACTGAGGTGACACGTGGAAGATCAGATTTTATGCTCATGGGTAACTTAAAGGAGATCGACGGTCGTGTTTTAAAGTTAGTAAGGTTTAAAATTTAGGCCGTTGATCAGGCATTACGTGCCACCTATGACCGTTTCAGTTTAAATTCAAATATTAAATGGTGTTTCTCAGGTTTTCATGGTGGTGGTGAATTTTTCAACCTACAGACTGGGTAGATTAATCAAGGTGATCTATCTGCTTGAATTTATGGCAAATTAGGATATTTTCAAAGACATATATGATCATCTGGGATATTTCTCAAATGCATTAATGAGAAGAATTGACAGTCTTAGGGTTTTGAATTTTTTATGAAGATGTATTCTAACCCTAATTCCTAAGGAATTAGATTGACTCATGATCCTGCGTGCTAGAGTAGTATGTATATAAGTAGTTTTGAGAGCTTTTAGAGCTCATAGTTTCCCAACTGGTTTAAGATTTTTTGTGGCATCTTCTCTGCCCTCATTTTTTCACCTTGTTGTAATCTTTCATTGATTTCCAGATTCTGGAAGAGCTTTCTGAGACATCTTCTCTGTCCTCAAGCTTTTCCTTATCTGTACTTCTCCTACTAGATGCAATACAGTGCTTTTATTAGATAAATCTCAGAGTTCTCCAGCCTTCCTTTCTTTCAGCATATTTGTGTACTACTGTGTTTGATCTAATTTAGGTAATCTTGTGGATTTTGTTCATCCCTGGTTAGTTTGTCTAATTCCTGTGCCTATTTGCTAGGGTGAATGTTTTCTTGTAGGTCACATTCTGTGTCTACTTTCTTAAAAAATCTATTGTTTGTGAAATCTTCTCTTTCCTTGAATAGCCTCTTTCTATTCCAGACCTCTCTCTAAAATACTTATGCAAGCCTATTTAGAAAGATTGTGTTCTACTAGATCTGAGAATCTTCATGCTTGTTTACTCACTGTGTTATGTTTTATTTTACCTTTGGTGTATCACCTAGTAGGATAATTTTCTTTCTAGTTATTTCCTTTCAAGTATTCCTTCTATCTCTTTTCCCTCAAGTTTACTTTTCCATGTCCAAAGAGTAGATTAGGTGATTATCCAAGAGGAATTGGCCTAGAACCCAGAGGCTTCACTTCAGTTAGAAAAGGTCCCACAACCTAGAAGTGATTCCCATGTTATCCTAGATTATCAAGACTACGAGAGATTGAATAGGGTGCAAAATCTAGTGACCAACAATTTTGGAACTCTCAGTGGGACAACAAAAGAAGTTTATATTCAAAGCTATGCTATCTATGATATGTTGACTGCATAGAACTGACCTCAAGAGGTTTTCTTCAAAATTATATTTGGCGGCTCCATTGGTGTAAAGACCAAAAGATCCATTCATGTTCAAAGTTTATGAGAAAAGTTAAGACAAGAAGCTCAAAGCCTTCTAAGGTCTTACAACTACCCCTGACAAGGAATTACTATAGATCATCTCAGAGAACATCCCATACAAGGAGGGTACAGTCTACACCACCTACATCAGAAAGAAGAACTTTTCCTTTTCACTCTAGAAGAAGAGGAAGATCTCTAACTAGAGAGCTACAAGCAGATTCAACTCCACTACCTGGCCCAAATACAACTCATTCAGTTTTTCCTCAGCAAGTCACAGTTCTTGCAATGGCCAAACAATTTTCCTTAATGCCCTTTAATCAAGGGAGTCCATTGATCTTTTCTCAACATCATGATGTGCCCTTAGCAGCACTCAAAATTCTACCTGATTTCACAGGTGAAGGACAGACAATAACTTGTGAGCACATAAGAGATGTGGCTACCATTTGCAGTGTGCATCATATTAAAGAAGAAGAGGTGGCTACCAAGCTACTTGCAACCTCTTTCAAAGGTAAGGCCTTAGAATGGTTTAGAACTCTTGTAGTTGGTTCAATTGATTCATGGGACAGACTATGAGAATCATTAAGTAAATATTTTTAGGATAAATCAGACTACTTATCTCTGGTTGAGCAACTAACAACCATAAAGAGAGCTCCTCAAGAACAAATAACAAACTTCAATAATAGATTCCTCAAGACATGGAATAAACTCCCTATCTCAGTGAGACCTTCAGATGACCATGCCTTCCTATACTTCTTGAAAACTCTCAATAAAAATATCTCTGTCATGATTCAATCCATGGGAGGAACCTCATTACCTCAAGCTTTTGACATAGCAGTTAGGGCTGAAAATTGTTTAATCCAAGAAGGCATGATAGCCCCAAGGTCACTCATACCTATTTTTCCTATAATTCAGCCCAATGCCTTTGATCATCCCTCCATACACTCCTATACCCACTATAGTAACACCTCAGGCTAGCACTAGCTATGAGGAATCCAAAGTTAGCCCTTCCCAAGAGCTACTTGAATTAAGAAGTAGTCAACAAGAAATGAAAAAATTGTTACAAAAAATGAGAAATGAGTTGAATAGAATAAAGAAGTAGAACCAAGGGAATAGACCACCCTTTCAGCCACAAAATGAAAGTCCCAACCAGCAATATCAAAATTAGGGACAACCCTATCAGCAGAATAGGCCACCATATCAAGGGAACTACCAAGGTCAAAGGAAAAATTTCAATAAAATGCCATTCCAACCTTATAACCCCACACCCGTTAGCTGTACAAATCCAATAAGAGATATGATTCCAAGTCTGAACAATCTTGCGTCGGACAATGAGTGGTGTTTTCCTTCCAATCAGCCCCACAATTAGGATATATGCTCGAATGGGTGGATGAATCAGGCATTAATGGTTCAAAACACTTCACATAAAAAATTAGAAGCCTCTTCTAGTTTAGCAATTCCTCAGCAAGATGCACAACCAGGAGACACTACTCTTTTTAATTGGGAGCAACAAGATTTCAATGGAGTAAATGGTGAATCCCCAATTTCTGCCAACACTCAGTCAAAAAGAAGAGCCCAAGACATGGAGTGAGTAGAGGATGGAGCTAAAGCTTCTACATCTGAAGATACGTCACCATCTTCTCCCCCTGTCATATTAAAGAAGGCTCCTACCATTCCAATAGTGAAAGCACACCAAAGAGTAGACATAGTAGTGCCCTTCAACATTGTAGACAATATGAAAAAGATGAATATTGCTGTGTCTATGTGGGACTCTTTGGCTATTCCAAGGCAGCCTAAAATATTAAAAAAGGCTATGGATGAAGGAGCAGTGCCTCAAAAGCTTACAAGTGAAGTTACTAAGCCAGTGTTGGTCAACAATGATCAAAATAGGGAGACTTCAAGCAGTAATTCCAAGCCAGATGTCATACAAGGTAGGAATTTGAAACCACTCCCCTTTTATGTATCATTAATTATTGGGAAATATTTAGTACATAATTGTATGGTAGATAGTGGGGCTACTAGCTTTTTCATGCCCAAGAAAGTAGCTGACCAATTAGGACTTAAATATGAACCTTTCCAAAAGAAGGTGACCCAACTTCATGGTTCCTCATTAGACACAGTAGGTGTAGCTAAGGATACAAGCTTGATCCTACATGAAAGTCCCAATTTCTCTATCCTACTAGACATATACATCATAGACCTCCCTTCTCTATTTGTCATATGTTTATCAAGGGAGTTCACAGCCAAGATAGGAGGCTATATTTCTTCTAACTGGTCTCACATTCTTTTCCATACTAGATATGGAACCAAGGTTACCATCAAGTCTGAATCATTGGAAGCACACCATATAGAACCTTATGTTTCCAACGTACTCAATGCAAGTTGTCTTGCACTTGATAGTAATGACTTCCCAATCATCAAAGAAACAAATACCAAGATAGAAAATATCCCAGATATCTATCTAGATGAATTGGAATCAGAAAGAGCCTCAGAGGCCCAAGCCAATGTTGTTTGGGATGCTGGTTTGGGAAACTACTTAACAAAAGAAGATAATCTCACAGAACCAAGCCTTAAGAAAGCTATCAATGAAGCATTAAAGGATGATAGTAATCAAGTTTGGGAGATATTCTTTGATGGTGCTAGAAGTAGACATGGCTCTGGCGGTGGTGTTATGATAGTATCCCTAGAAGGAGAAAATAATTATGTTGCTTTTAGGTTTAGCTTCTCTTGCACTAGCAACACTGCTGAATATGAGAGCCTGATGAATGGATTGGAGTGGGCTAGAAAAAGGGGAATTAAAGCCCTAAAAGTTTATGGTGAGAGTGAACTAGTGGTCATCCAAGTAAGAGGGGTAAGTGAAACTAATAATGACACAATGAAAGCATATAAGCACCGAGTTTGGGATGCAATTGAAGATTTACATGATTTCAACATTGTTACTATCCCTATAAAATTGAACCAGAATGCAAATAGATTAGCTACTGTTGGATCCTAGTATGAAATTCCTAATAGCATTTCAAAGGAAAAGGATCAACAAAATATCAAAGTAATTTTCAGGCCTTCTATCCCTGACAATAATGTTAATTGGCAAGTATTTGACAATGATGAGAAAATTTGCAGTTCTTATTTGAAGAGGATATCTTTTTAGAGCATAACCAAGATAGACTGATGCAGAACTATAGTGACCAAGTAGTACAACTTGGATCAAATAAAATGCCAAAAGGTCTTGTCATCCTGGAATCTATCTTTAACAGAGATGACCAAGCTCAGAAGAGTAAGGTTGGTCTAACAATTCAACAAGAATATTTCACTAATTTAGAGATGGAGCTAGGAAAGAGTTTGAAGTTTAGATAAGTGAATACTAATTTAGAAAATTATGCTTATGCCCAATTATTTCAAGAATTCAGTGATATATTTTCCTGGCAGTATGAAGACCTCAAGGTTTTCAACCCAACACTTTCTCAACACACCATTGAATTTGAACCAAATGCCAAGCCAGTTAGACAGAAGCAAAGGCTTGTCAATCCTAAGCTTGAACCACTCATGCACAAAGAAGTGCTCAAATTAATTGAAAGTGGAATCATTTACCCCATAAAACATACTAGTTGGGTTTCCAACCTTGTTCCTATCAGAAAGAAGAACAAGGAGTTGAGACTATGTGTTGACTTTAGGGACCTTAATAGGGCATCCCTAAAAGATCACCATCCATTTCCATCTACGGAGAAAATTTTATAGTATGTCTCTGGATCAAAATCTTTCTCACTATTGGATGGCTATTCAGGGTACAATCAGATCCTGGTTCATGAAGAAGATCAATAAGACTGCATTTACAACCAAATAGGGAACCATGGCTTATCAGGAAATGTCTTTTGGTTTGTCTAATGTAGGTGCTACTTTTCAAAAGGCAATGGATATGGCCTTTAAAAGCCTCATGTACAAGTTTGTATTGGTCTATTTAGATGATATAATTGTTTATTCTAAACATGCAGCTGACCACATATAACATCTGAGGAAAATATTTGAAAGGTGTAGGGAGTTTGGGATCTCTCTTAATCCCAAGAAATGTGTGTTTTCATTCCATGAAGGAAAATTATTGGGATATATTGTGTCCAAACAAGGAATCACAGTTAACCCTGAGAGGATTGTAGCTATTCTTGAATTACCCCTACCACCCCATAAGAAAAGTCTTCAATCCTTCATAGGAAGGATTAACTCTGTTAGGCATTTCTTGCCTAATATTGTAGATTTACTAAAGCCTTTGACAACTATGTTAAAGAAGAATTCAGTCTTTAGCTGGAGCAAAGAGGGGAAAGCTAATTTCCAAGCCATTAAAGGGGCTTTGATAGAAGCTCCTTCTTTGTTGAACCCTGATTTCAGTAAGGGTTTCATCCTTTATTCTTATGGGGGTTTTGATGCCATATCTGCAATGTTGACTCAAAAGAACTTTGAAGGATTGGAGAAACCTATTGCTTTCTTTAGCAAAGGTTTAGAAGAATATGAGTAAAGATATTCTTTTGTGGAAAAACATGTTCTCACTGTGGTGAAAATCCTAAAGAAGTTCAGATATCTATTGACTCACGTCAAGGTACAATTAAGAGTCACTCACCCAAGTGTCAAGGACTTCTTGCTTTCCAAGGACCTGAATGAGAAAAGGGTTGGTTGGATCACTAAAGTCATGGAATATGACATTGATATCCAGGTCTCCAAACTAGTCAGTGGAAAACATCTTTGTGAACATTTGATAGAGGATGAGAATTCAAGGAATACAAAGAAAATGAATTCATCTTTAGTTGTGCATTCAATAGATGAACATGCGAAGGCATCAGGTTGGTTGCCTAACATGGTTCATTTCTTGAAGACAGGAAAATGTCCTGAAGATTTAGATTTAGCCAAGAGAAGAAATTATGGATTGCAGTCTATCCCCTTCGTGCTGATAGATGAGATTCTGTCTAGGAAGGATCATAATGGTGTTCTTTTAAGATGCATAGATTCAAGTCAAGTGGAAAATGTCCTGAAGGAATTTCATGATGGACCTTCTGGAGGTCATTTTTATCCCAGGACCACTACCTTTAAGATCATGAGGGTTGGATACTATTGGTCATCTATATTTAAGGATAGTCATGATCATGTGAGGAAATGCATGAATTGTGTCATGTTTGCAGGAAAAGAAAAACTTGCAACTCTACCCCTCAGACCAATCAGAATAGAGAAACCTTTCATGAAATGGGGCATTGATTTTATAGGCCTAATAAATCCTCCATCTCGTGCAGTACATAAATGGATGATAACTGCAACATATTATTTTACTAGATGGACAGAGGCTATTGCACTGAAAGAGGCCAATGAAAGTGTTGTTTTGAGATTTTATGATGACATCATTCACAGATTTGGTACTCCAGATTCAATCATATCAGATAATGCACTTGTATTTACAGGTCTAAAAGTGATGTAATGGGTAGTCAGGAATGGATTTTATCTAAATACTAGTTCCAACTATTACCCTTAGGGTAATGGTCTAGCAAAATCCAAAAAAAAAAACTTGATTAGGATTATCAAGAAGATTTTGCAGGAAAATAAAAGAGACTGGCACTCCAAGCTCAAGTCTACCTCGTGGCTAGATAGAATAAACCCCAAAAAAATCATTGGGAATTCTCCTTATATGCTAGTATATGGCAAGGAGGCCAAATTTTCCATCTCATCAAAATTGCCAGAATTGGACCTTGCCACCCAACTTGTTCTCTTTGAAAAAGGAGATCCCTTGCAAGTAAGGTATGCTCAACTCATGGAGTTGGAAGAAATTAGAGATAAATCTATGCAAACCATGGATTTTTAGTAGATGCAGGTCAAAAGGAACTTTGACAAGAGGGCCAGAGCTAGAAACTTTAATGTTAGGGATATAGTCTTCAAGTGGGATGAGTATAAATCAAGGCCTGGTAGGAATTCAAAGTTTGATTCCTTCTAGGGAGGACCATTTGTAATCATAGAGTGCAAGGAGAATAATGCATTTCAATTATCAACTCTTGAAAGAGATGCCTTGCCAATATCAGTTAATGGTTTTCATCTCAAGCCTTGTTTTGAGGTCTTTCTAGCTCTGTAATTAAGTTTCCTTCTTTCTCTTCTACTTTCTAGGTTAATTTTCCATGCTTTCCTTCAAGTGCTTGGGCACAGTTTGTTGTCTATGCTTGTATAGTATTTTCCTATTTTGGCTTGTTTTCCCTCCTCCTAGTTTCAATCTATTTCCTTTCCCAGAAGGGTTCTATGTGCTCAAATGCAGACTCCTATGCCCAATGAATGTCTGAGGCCACTGGTTTTCAATGTCTAGCAGGCTAACATCTAGCAGAAATTGCCAAAAATGTTACCCAAATTTCCTATCCTATGCAAATTTTGGCTACAAGTGGAGAACAATGAAGCTCCCACAAGGGTAGAGCCCAGCTTGTATGTTTCTGCACTAATTCCTGGCTTTTATCTAGCTCTCTACATATTTCTAGGTCACTGGTTTCCCCATGGTTCATGACTTAAAACCCTATGAAATTCCTTAAAACCCTAAGTCTTTAGTGGTGGTTCTAATTATTCATTACCATTTTGCTACGTAAATTTTCTATTCGTCATGTGTTAAGTCATCCGTCGAGTGGGGCTAAAGTTATTTTCCTAAGCGGATTTCTATTCCTAAGTTTATTTTCCTAATTCCCCACTTAATTTACTTACCCCGGGCGGTAACAACTTCCTCTTCATCAGACGGTTAGTGTTATGGATCGAAGACAAGGTGCTTGAGATCTATCCTTTAAGCCATTAACCTGTTGTGACACATGGAAGGTTGTCAAAAATTGGGCGCGTCAAGTCAGAGACTAAAGATAATCTTCGAGCAATTTAGAATCAATCTGATGGTTGGCGTAAAGGCTTAATGCGTAAATTCACATGATCTATTCTTTAATCCATTAAGCCTATCCAACATGTGTCCATGGTGGGTCCAATGCAGCACCAAGGTAATTTAGGTAAAGATAAAGCAAGGCATGTCTGATCATGTGGTTGGCTTAATGGATTGATCACAAAGTGCTTGAAATCTATCGGTTAATCCATTAAGCGGTGGTGACACGTGTCCATGGTTGGGTCGGGCTGGTTAAATAGAGTAAAGTAAAGACTGATCAATTCCTTTTTAATCAGATGGTTGGCTTAAAGCCTTAAAGACAAAGTGATCAAAATCTAGCTATTAAGCCATTAAGCCATGATGACATGTGGCAAATGATGTCATGGGTCTCGGGTTGGAAAGTAAGATAAAGACACTGTGTGTAAGAAAATACACCTTCATGAAATTAAGATTGAGAACTACAATTCTATGGAAAGATAAAACAAGTTAATCTAAGAATTGAAGCTAAGAATCTATATCATCTCATGGTTCTCTATCCAAGCTTTGTGAAGAGAGCTCTCAGGCTTAATCTCTCTCAAGGACAATCCTAGAATGAGATATGTATGAAAAATGAATTCTCAAATCTAGCTAGAATGCTCAAAATTCTCAAAAATGCTCCAAGATTATGTTAGAAAACAATAAATGCTCCTAAACATGATATGCTAAAATGCTATGCAAATACTACAATCTCTCAAAAGCTCTCAAATGCTCCTCATATGCTCTCAATGTGCCTATAATAAGGATGCTTTTGCTCTTAAAATTCTTGGATCCTAAACACAAAGGAAATGGCTTGTATTTATAGCATTTTCCCAAGGGTAGGGGGTAGAGTGAGTTAATCATGATCAAAGTTTGGTTAAGTCAAAATCTTTGAGGTGTTTTCAAATGGAGGGAAAGTTGGT
>MU223947.1:452234-464594 GCA_018584345.1 Thuja plicata
TATAGGAATATAAGAAAATAGTATTAAAGGTTGACATATATGTAAATATGTCCATACATCCTATTTGGATTTAGATGTTTCTTGGAAACATATATGTAAATTGAACATATTTTGTACTTGTGTATAGGACTAAGATCCCGGGGTTTCTTCCTGATTCTTCCACGGGGGAGTCTTTGAATCAGTTATTATTAATAAAATACGGTGGCTACCCCACTTTTGCTTAAAAAAAAAAAAAAAAAATTTAGGTGTCTACAGGCATAAAAAGTAAGGAAGATCGAACGGCCCACTTAATGCCTTGATGGTAAAGATGAATTTGTTTAACCTATAAGCCATTACGCCAAGGTGACATGTGGTAGATCAGATTTTGTGCTCGTGGGTAACTTAAAGGAGATCGACGGCCGTGTTTTAAAGTTAGTAAGGTTTCAAATCTGGGTCGTTGATTGGGCATTCTACGCCACCTGTGACTGTTTGACTTTAAATTCAAATATTAAATGGTGTTTCTAAGGTTTTCATGGTGGTGGTGACGTTTTCAACCTGCAGACTAGGTAGATGAATCAAGGTGATCTATCTTCTCGAGTTTATGGTGAAGTAGGATATTTTCAAAGACATATATGATCGTCTGGGATATTTCTCAAATGCATTAATGAGAAGAATTAACAGTCTTAGGGTTCTAAATTGTTTATGTAGATCTATTGTAACCCTAATTCCTAAGGAATTGGATTGACTCCTAAGCCTGCATGCTAGAGGAGTATGTATATAAGTAGTTTTGAGAGCTTTTAGAGCTGAGAGTTTCCCAACTAGTGTAAGATTTTCTGTGGCATCTTCTCTGCCCTCAGGTTCTCACCTTGTTGTAATCTTTCATTGATTTCTAGATTTTGGAAGAGCTTTCTGAGACATCCTCTCTGTCCTCAAGCTTTTCCTTGTCTGTACTTCTCTTACTAGATTTAATACAGTTCTTTTATTAGAGAAATCTCAGAGTTCCTAAGCCTTCCTTTCTTTCAAAATCTCTATGTAATACTGTGTCTGATTTGATTTAGGTAATCCTATGGATTTTGTTCATCCCTGGTTACTTTGGCTCATTCCTATGCCTATTTGTTGGAGTGAATGTTTGCTTGCAGGTCACATTTTGTGTCTACTTTCCTGGAAAAGCTATTGTTTGTGAAATATTCTCTTTCCTTGAATAGCCTCTTTCCATTCCAGACCTCTCTGTGAAATACTTATGCAAGCCTATTCAAAAAGATTGTGTTCTACTAGATCTAAGAATCTTCATGCTAGTTTACTCACTGTGTTATGTTTCATGTTACCTTCGGTGTATCACCTAGTAGGATAATTTTCTTTCCAGTTATTTCCTTACAAGCATTCCTTCTATCCCTTTTCCCTCAAGTTTACTTTTCCATGTCCAAAGAGATGATTTGGTGATTATCCAAGAGGAACCGGCCTAGAACCCAGAGGCTTCACTTCAGTTAGCAAAGGTCCCACAACCTAGAAGTGATTCCCATGTTATACTAGATTATCAAGACTATGAGAGCTTGATTAGGGTGCAAAATCTAGTGACCAACAGTAACAGTAACATTATTTAAGGTGAAAAGGGCCTTATCATTAGTGTAAATCTTCCTTAAAACATCCACAGCCATCTGAGGGTCTGATAAACCCTGCATCTGCCTATTTGTGTTCAGACTCTTATCACAACTTGATCTTGTGACTCTCAGCAGAGGGGATGAGGCCAAATTGCCTTCATCGAAGGTTTTTCTTGGACTTCTGAGTAAAGAAACTTCATCTGTTATACATATCTCCCTATTTTTAGGATATTTAGGGGAGGAGGTGCCTATCAAGCGATCAAAGTTAAAGCTTGGGAAAGTATGTATAGGCATCATAGTCATAAGTTTTTTTTGGAGATTTTGAAAATATTGTTCCCTTAACATCATCCTCTATTGTCTTTCTACAATCCTTTCTCGATTCGAGAGACTCATGTGCAGATTCAAGTGGGCCTTTAGCTACTATTTCAGCCCCATCCAATAATATTATATCTCTAGCCAAGGATCTCCTTTCTAACTCATCTAATAGTAGATCCTACATGTTGCCTTTACCCTTTGTAAGACTTGAGTCATGACCTTTATCCACTTCATGGTCCTCTTCCCAAACTTCTAGCATCTGTTTCCAAGCTCCCTTTTCCGTTCCCAAAATAACATTGTTTGGGAATCAGATTATTTTTTTGTAGGTTAATCAAGATTCTTGGGTGTATTGAGGAATCCTTATTATTTATTGCCTCATCATATCGAATGTAAGTTCCTATTTTATTTCCTAGATCTGTTGTAACATTTCTTGACTCAACTACTCATCTAGTAGGTTATGAAGGTTAATCTAGACCGGATATTCTTTAATATTTTCTTTGGTTGGATCAAAATTTGCCTACCAGTATTTTAAATATATTCCCCTTCCTTCAATAAAATAAGGGTCATTGTTCATTATCCATTCTTTATCAGCTCTTTCTTCATAGAGAACCATATAAAATCCATTGGCTAGGGTTTTAAGTTTGCAACCCTTTCCCTGGACATTATAACACTGGTTCCTAACAAGATTAATAGAAGGCCATGACCCTAACCATTTAAAAAAGAAGGCCCTATCCTGAAGGGAGTCAAGAGATTCCTTCCATTATGAGTTTTTTATTCTTAAAGTCTTAAAGTTGACATGATTTCATACCTAATATTTTCATTTGGTTGGTGTGTCACCTTTGTAGTCTTCTGGCTTTGATTCGAGACCATGGGTTGCTTTTGTCTATAGAATCTTCCCGCGATCTTTGAGAAATCAAAGTTTTTTCCAATGCTTGCATAACCATTATTTGTGTTAAAGCCCAAGCCTCTCTTCTCCCATCTCCTGCCATACCTAGATTGATCCCCATGAGATCCATTAAAGGAATCATTTGCATTGTCTTCTCTAGGCTTAGGTCTCCAAGTTTTAAAATGAGACATGTTGTTCCTATTGAAAGGCCAGTGAGAGGCAGGTTGAAACATGTAGTTGAACAAACCATGTCGCTGGAAAGCTCTTCTTCCATCATGGCTCACCCTTCGGCTCCCAAAATTTGTTGCAGGTGACCGTTGAGGTCTCTGACTCTCCCACTCATTCTCCATTGATTTTCTCAACAACTTTTATGTATTAGTTTAATCTTGTGTCTACCCTATTTCCATCTATTATATGTCTTTCCTTCCTAAGTATGTTTTTCTTTCAAATTTTCTCTTCCCTTCTTCGTGTCAATATTTTGGACTTCCCCATCATGTAATGTATTCTTTATTATCCATATAATCATTGTATTTGTGAAAATTCTCCATCTTATCATACTCATTTATCAACCCCTAACACCTCATACTTTAGTTGAGTCTTTTATAAAGGTTGACCCTTGATCCTTAATATTAATGCCTATGTTTGTGTTTCCCTTCTATCTTCCTAGAAAGTGATGTATTGCTTCTAGCAGTCTATTTTTGACACCATTATGTTTTAATCTTTCACATCCATGATCTCACTATTTAAGTTTTACATTGTGGGTGTGCATGGTGGTCGACCTATAGCTATTTGTGGAGGATATATAGGAATATTTTTTTTCTTCCTAGATAATCTACACTTAATCAATTCATTTTAGAATATGTTTGAAGTACTTATGTTCAAGTTGGGGAATCCTATGATGAAAACCATAGTGAAAAGGTGATCTCATATAGAGGTAATAATTAATATTCATTAGATGGAGACTCTTTCCATATTACATTGATTTTCTATTGTAGTTGTTGATATTCTAAAATCATTTAAATATAATTAAAAAAATATCAAGTAATAAGATAGAGACAATGATTTACATTTGTTATCTATTATTCATTAATATAAGAATATTGAGATTTACTCCTATCATTAGTTGTTTGAAATGTAATGATATTAATAATGCATAAATATTTGTTTTACTTTATAGTATCTAATATTTGTGTGAATGTTAGGGCCAATGTTATTATTATTAAAATAATGAATTTTTTGGAATATTAAAAAATATTTATATATTTTCTTGGCCTAAACATTATGTTCATATAAGATTTGGTGATCTTTCTAACCTGTGTATCAAAGTTTAATTTTACATGTTTTAGTTTTACATAGCATAATGGCAAAAACTAGATATAACTTAAGAGAGATTAAGAAGCATAACCAATTTAGATATCATGTAGACTCTATCATCTCATATAGAAATTATTGTAGAGCATAATGGTATGGAAGAAAGAGAGGAGAAAAAAAACAATATAAATAGTTGGTCCTAGAGAAAGTTAAATCTAATTATTGTTATGATGACACAATTTCTTCAAAAATAATAGTAATATGAATACACTTAGACAGTAGACATGTGAAGCAAGTTCTTCTTATGGTAATAATTTGGTTGATAGTTAGATTGACACACACAAACCACTATATTCTTGTTTTAGCTATAAGACCAACCTAACCTATGCTTCTAACTAAAGGAGGAAGAGGCTCTAGAACCTTAAGCCCAAAAATCATTGTTTGTTGACATTCAAGCATGTCATGTAGAATATAGAGTTGTTCTTGAGGAGATACAAAATGAAATGTTACTCAACACTTACATGACCATGAAGAAGTCCCCAAATTATTATAAATATAATATCTTTTTTAAAGTCTTTCAAAGAGATGTGCAACAATATTTTATAATGTTGATCTCTCTCCTTATAATGGATCTAACAAATTCTCAACCTATGTATGGGTACAAAATATAGAAATATACATGTCCCTCAAATTGATGGCCAAATATGAAGCAATCAAGTTTTCCAATTTGCATTTGAGGGTACCACAATCTAATTGCTTAGGATCATAGATTCATCATCTCATATGATAAATTCTATAAATATTGATTGAGATATTTGAATGAAAGGACCATCAAATTCATTTCAAAGATTTGAATCAACTTAATTAGTATGGTTTAGTGGATAACTATGTAACATAGTTTTAAAATCTATCAATAATGGTGCCAAACATCATAAATAAAAGATTGAATATGATCTTCATCAAAGGGTTAATTGAGTCCCATTAAGGGTTGGTTAAGGATTTTAAATTGTCTATCATATAGGAGGCCATAAAATGATATTTTTCACTATAAACTTCCATATTGAAAGATAAATTCTAGACTAAAACCTTCATTTCAAATAAATCCTTTCACAAAAATGTGCAATATACGAAGAGTTATTTAATTAAGACTAGATATTGAGGTGAAGAATGAATTGGGAAGGAAAAAAGCTATGTTTCCATTATAGGTATCCATGGGTCCCTAGACATAGATGTCTTTGGAAAGAGAAAGTACATTACATTGAGGAAATTTCTAATAATGAGTTCAAATCCAAGGTGTATCGGCTATAAAGTTGTTGGAAATTTGTAACCTTTAACAAGATTGTTAGGATCCAACCACAAAGATCCAACCTAATTGCTAATCCTAAACCTATCCAAGAGAGATAAATAAATAAATCATGCACAAATTTTCAAATCATAAGTGTAATCGATGCATGTGATATCAACAATGCTTCTCCCTTGTTTCTCTCTTTTTCATGCAATGTGGGCTCTCAAATTTGCTTCAATGTAACATTATAAAAATTCAAGAAGTGCGGTTAAGGAAATTGTGAGGAATCATCCTCATTTTATAAAATTTTGGACTTCAATGGATGGTTCAAATTAAGGGTCGCTGAATGATAATGAATGGCTAAGATTATTTAAAAGTGTATTGATTGGACATATGACTAAGACTGGTTGATAGTTGACTGGTTCCATGGAAGAGCTGATTGAACAGATAACTTGGTTGATTGACAAAGAACTTGTTGTATGACTAAAGACTGGATATGTAATTGATTGCATTAATTAGAATACTGACTTGATTGAAGAGATGAATTATTAGTTAGTGAGAGTTGAAGGGGTAGAACTGAAGCATATAATTAGCATTAAAAAATTAATAAAAAATATATATAATTATGCATTAGGGGTAATAAATGAAATAAATATTTTATTTATTTATCAGAAGAGTTAGTTTTTGATTGAGGTTAAAATAGTTTTTGAAGGGAACAGTAACCCTGTACAAAAGGTGCTAAAGATAAGCAGGAAACAACACTACAAAAAGCGAACAGACATCAAAAAACAACAGCTGGGGGTAAAAGATGCATACATTAAAAACCTCTCCAGCATTTACAACCAGCCAAAAGATGAAACCCAAACAAAAATATAACCAGCCACAAAACACAACTAAGTCTATTTTTCCATAATCTCAGCAAAGTCAGCCATCACATTTTTATATTTTTCAATAGCCTCTCTGAGATCTTTTATTTCCTTTGTGCTACCCAATTTCACCTTTTTAGCACTCTCCCTAGTATGAGTCCCTGGGATAGCAATGTTGGGGTTTATAGCAATATCATCATCCACTGTGATGGGAGTAGTGTTCCCATCAAGCACAGAGAGAAGCACCCTTAAGTTTCTATCAGTCACCTTCATGCCTTCATAGTTGTTTTTCATCATACAGCTGAGAGTATCTTCAATACTTTGAATGTCACTTTCAGTCGTACACTGGAAAAAATTAACAACTGCATTAATTCTAAGTTCAAGCTTCTCCAGTAGTCTTTTATCAATTTCTTCCTCCTGGGTTTCATTGTTCTTAGTAGCCTTATTCACTGGTTCTGCAATTAGAATAGAAATCTTATTCACTCTATCCTAGAGATCATCATACTTACCATTGATGTCTCGTATTTCATCAAGAAGCCAGGAGTTCAGCTGATAGTCCATCTCAGCTCGCTATTTAACAACCTGCATAAACCTTGTAAGTTCTTGGCTTTTCTCTATCTCATTTTCATGGTTGCTGCCAGCTTTCTCATTTTCTTTTTTGTTTTTCCCCTCAATTTTATTACCCTCTAATTTTTCAGAGGTACCGCTGGACAACTTACCCTCATTAGACTAAGACTCAACATAATTCACCAGAATAGGAGTATTTTCATGATTAACCTTCTCTTTAGTTTTCAAGCTTGACTCACTATTCTTATTCTCAAGGGTTTTAGTTCGTACCTCACCTTGGGTTCTAGGCTCTTCCTGTGTTTTTTTACCTTCATGTCCTTCTGCTTCCATGTCCTTAGAGCTACCTTTGTTTTCACTATCCATCTCCTTAGAGGAGCCAGTGATACCCTACTCAAGAGATTCAATATCCTCCCATGTTTCCATACATGTTTCCTCAGAGAGGAATTTGGCTGCTTCACCCTTATCTCCTCTTTCTACCTTCCCCTTAGCCTCTATTTTTTTGTTTGTGTTCATACCATCCTCCTCCATGAGGATCTTAGCAGGGTCAACCCCAACATTGTTTTCTTTACCCTTTCTCTTTTTTCCTGGAGTGTTACTCTCATTAGCCATAGGTATTTTTCCCTTCTTTCCCCTATTCGAGCCTTCGGTCTGGGTGTTATCCTATAGCTTAAATTTTGCATACTCATAGATCAACAAAATAAGCCCATCATGGAGAATAGGCTTCTCTGCATTCTTTCTATTTTCCATAATGCTATTACCCAAAGATTTGAGAATAAAATAAGGGAAATAGATTTTCCTATTGTAGCGAAAATGGTTAACCAACATGAAATGGAAATTGTAAACCCTAGTGTACCGACCCTCAAGGGTAAAGTACTGCATGATAGCTTTAACCACTTTAGCCCAAAAAAGCTTCATATGACAATGCAAGACAAAATCCCCCGACTATTTGACAAGTAGATCTCTTTCCTCCTAGGTCTTAGGGTACATTCTAATAGCATTTTTAGCCATAACCCCACCTCTATAATATTTCAAACCAGACATTTTAAGACCCGTAAATTCAGAAATGATTTTCTCAGAAACGCAAAAGGACTTACCACAGATAGTCACCTTTTCATTGTCCCATCTATCCGCAAATTCCTTAGAGATATCTTTTCCGTAACCATGGAGTCTCTCCATATAATCTGTGACCCCGCCTTCCTTGAGTCTCTTCCAGACCTCGGCCTCTTTTTTCCATTTGCAGACTGAGGGTTCTTCACATTTCAACTTACCTCCCATTTTACTAGTAACCTAGATATCAAAATATCACACAGAATGAGTGTGATGAGAGTTGTGCGAGTGAATAATGGTGATAGGATGCCTTTTAAAATAATTGATAACACCTATCCCATAAATGTTATAATTATTTCAATTGTTGTCGTGCGTGCGAGGCTCAAATTTGAGGCAACTCTGATTACTATCCTTTCTACTCATCATCATTAGTAATATTTTTGGGTTTATGGTGGATTTGATCATACCTTAGAAGATTTAGGATATCATTATTTAATCCTTGGTTACCTTTCCAATTTCTGACGTCATCACTATAAACACCCTCATTCGCCAAGCTGTCTGCCACACAGCTCGACTCTCTGAAGGCATGACTGACGTGTGTGACATCAAAACTAGCTAACAAATTTTTAATCTGATCGATGATGTGACTCATATTCCAAGAGGGAGAATGAATTCCATTAATACAATTAATTGTATTCATGGAGTCCCCTTCCAGCCACAGGTTTTGAGAAATTCTATCTGTTTGCTAATTTGCAAGCATAGAGGGCCGCCATAGCTTCAGCCACATGACTGGTTTGAGATCCAATAGGGATAGTAGAAGCAACAATGCATCTACCTTCAACATTTCTAACAATACACCCACATCCTGCAATGCCAGGGTTTCCTTTAGCCGCACCATCGAAATTCACTTTGTGCCATCCAGGCAGAGGGGAACTCCACAAAGTAGACTCGCGAGAAGGAGAGGGATTAAGCTTAGCAGCAAAGTTCCAGTGCTCAATAACATCCATATCAAAGTTCCCTTCCAATAATTTTGGTTTTAAATCATAAGCAATTTTAGTATTTTCAATTATGCTTTTGATAATTTTGGATCCGATCAAGTAGGGAGTGGAGGTGTTATTTTTGAAAATCCTGTCATTTCTTTCTTTCTAGATCCTCCATATGACATGAGGGGTAGTATAATTCCAAAAAAAATTTCCCAATTGGTGAGGGATGGGAGATCTCCATTGGGCCAGGAACTCTTTAATTGTATTAGGGAAGACCCAGCTTATTTTCCATTGCTGCAACACAACCCTCCAGGATATCCCTAGAGAATTGACAATGAAGCAAAAGGTGAGAAGAAGACTCATCATCTTTCATACAAAGGTAGCATCTATTGGGGATCATCCATCCTCTTTTAGTCAGATTCTCTATAGTAAGGATTTTGTCCTGAATAAAAATCCAGAAGAAAAATTTAATTTTAGGGATCAGGGAAGGATACCAAACCTTAGCCCAGTTGGGATCCTCACCAAAGGGGAAGAACATCAAATAAGCAGAGGCCATTGAGAAATTACCATTTGAATTAGGTGCCCAAATAAGTTCATCTTCACAATTAACTTTAAATAACCCAGGGGACAAGATCCAAGTTAATAAGTTTTAAAAGGGGGTCTATGTCACTTAGGTTGACCCATTTATTATATTTCCAGTAATTTGCAACTTTACACCCAACTCTGAGAGTGCAAATCTCAGCAAAATGAACCATTTATTGTCTTTGATGTCTTCCTTTGTCAGTTTGCATCCAATTGCCACCAGTGTTCCAATTGGTTTGGATTCTTCCATCTTGAATATTTTCAGAAGAGTTAGTTAGCATTGGAAAAGGGGAATAATTAAATAAATTAAATAATTTATTCAATTATAGAAAGAATATTTAGTAAATTAAATATTAAAAATAATTATTTAGTTATGGTGCAAAGAACGATAAAATGTTAATTTATTAAAATAATAAAATTATTTAATTAAGACATGAGAAAGGAATCAATTAAATAATAAAAATCATTTCATTAATTTTAAAAGAATAGTTAGCTAATTAAATAATTAAAATTATTTAATTGTGAGAAAATTAGATGAATAATAGAGAAATATTAAATGAAATTTAAAATTAAATAATGAATTGAAATTATTCAATTATGACAAATTAGAGAGAAATGAAAATTTTAAATTTGAATTTGGAAGAATGACAAAATTAATTAAATAATAAAGATCATTTAATTAATTAAGATGAAAAATAGTAAAAATGTTGTGCACAAGTGAGGGGACAATTTTTATTGTCTACACAAGGAATTTGAACCAAAGAGTGAAGAAGAACCTAGATAGGTGATTGGATCTAAGAAGGAGATTGCCAAAAGATGAAAAGGTCATCTTAGTTAGAACTCTTTCCATGCTTTCTAGTGCTATGAGATATAATTCATTTCATATTTGCAGGGCCCTACAAGATCAATAGATGAATGCACTCATTGAAATTAGTGACATATAACTTGATCAATGAGGCAATAATGACCAAATAAGGTCTCAAAATGGAGGACTTTGAAGGATTGAGGATCCCTTAGTTGAATCTTAATCTAGGAGGATATGATATGAAGGATGACTTCTATGTTGTTAGTAGATGAGATGCATATATGGTCCTAGATGTCTAGTGGCTACACTCATTAGGTGAGATCCTATAAACTTATATACCATGGAACTAAGTTTTAGTTAAAGGGAAAATAAGTGGTACTTTGGCAAATGACAAATAAAGTGTGAAGGATTGTATAAGCTAAGAGAATGAGATGATTTTTCACCATGGGTATATTAGGATTTGTTGAGTGTAAAAAAATCCATTGAAGGAAAGAAGGAATATCCTGTGGGTGTACAAATCATTTGGATCAACAAAATAAAATATTCAAAAATTCTTTCCTATGGAGACCTCTAAATAGAGGCTCTAAGCACATGATTGAGATAGAGGAGGGTGTTGAGCCTACCATAATTACACCCTATTGTCACCCTAGGAGACATGAGGAAATTACAAATAACATTAAGGAAATACTACAAATAGTAAGCATTAGACCCAACTAAGGTCTCTTTACTTCCTTTATGGTTTTGATAAAAGGGAGGATGACATAATATAAATGTGCATCTATTATAGATCATTGACAAAAGGAATATATCAAGAATTAATATTACATTCCCAATATCAGTGAATTGATAAATGAAATTCATAGAGAAAGATTTTTATAAAAAAAAAGATCATTGGGAGGAGCACTTGAATCATATTGAAAAAGTGTTGGTAATTTAGGAAGCACAAATATTGTCTACAAGTAATTCAAGTGTGAGTTCAATATGATAGAGATAATTAGTGAAAATGGAGTTCGAATGGACATGGAGAAGATCAAAGACATTTTTGGCTAGCCTCCCTCAATGACCTTGATGAAAATACAAGGATTCTTTGGC
The DNA here is from genome assembly GCA_018584345.1 of Thuja plicata. Classification (NCBI taxonomy): domain Eukaryota; kingdom Viridiplantae; phylum Streptophyta; class Pinopsida; order Cupressales; family Cupressaceae; genus Thuja; species Thuja plicata. Next base: position 463,551 of record MU223947.1, read on the forward strand.
CTTTGCAATTAATATAAGCTATTCATCAAGGGATTATCCCAAATAGCTACACCCTTAACTAACCTAACAAATAAGGGTGCTTTCACGTGGAATATGGATTCACAATGATAATTCAACATACTAAAAGAGGTAATAAACTTTGTCGTATGTTAGAAATCTTAAATTTAATGCTTCCTTTCACATTGCAATTTGATGCATTGAAAAAAGGGACGGGATCATGATCACGTAGGAATAAGCACCTAATTTATTTTGAGAATTAGAAGTTCATAAAGGTGGAAAGGCAATTCCCCATCTATGATAAGGAAATTCTAGTCATGATGTACATGTTGGTCAATTTCAAGTAATACTTGTAGTTGTTCAATTTATGGTTGAAATTGATAACAATAATCTAAATTAGTTTCTCAATCAAATGGATTTAAATGAGTGCTAGCAAAATTAAGTGAGAAAAATCCAAGCTTATGATTTTGATATTGAGTATGTCAAAGCTAAGAATATTGTTCTCCATTTGTTGTCTAGTGGGACAAATTTATGTTCCATGATTTAGATCTCTACAAATTGAAAAAAAAATGAAATCATAATAGAGTATGCCAAGAATACATTTGTAGCTACTTTCTTGGAAGGGAAGTTATCAAATGATAGATAATCAAAATGCAATGAAATTGTTCTCTACAAGGGAAGAGTATTCTTAGTACTAGAATCAAGGATGAGGGAAAATATTTTAAAGGAAGCTCATGATACTTCCTTGACGAGTCACTGTGTGTATTTTAAGACTTATAAATGGATAAGAGAAAGGTTTACTGAAATGGATTTAAGGATATTTTTCTTACCCACATTAAATAATACATTATTTATAAAAAAACTAAAAGTGAAGAGACATTTTTAGTAGGTCTTATGTATCCCTTACCCATCCAAAAGAAAAAAATGAGAAACTATCTCAATGAATATTGTCACAAGACTTCCTAAAGTCCAAGGAAAGAACTATATATAGGATATTTTGGATAGACTAATAAAGCATCCATATTTCTTTACCATCTCTATAAAGCG
>MU223947.1:464749-504910 GCA_018584345.1 Thuja plicata
ATATGACTAGATCAAGATTGTAAAACATGGGTGGAAAGTTACTGGAGAAATTATTTTGTTGATTAGATGAAGACTTGGATCAAGTGGCTCTACTTGGGTGAGCACTAAGGAAACAACATCTACCACATGTCAATCAATATGACGCCATTGATGGATTTGCATGGGTATGAAGCTTGAAGATTCATTCATCCCATTCTAGAAAAGAATAGAGTGCCATAAGAAAATCATGTGATCAAATAAATCTAAGCCATTCTAAATTCATTTAAGAATAATATTCAGTAGGATTGAAACCAATAAAAGATATATTTAGACCATCATAGGATTGAGAGAACATTTATGATCAAAGACATGGTGTTTGACTATTATAATCGTTTAAACAATCTTCTTTTGAGGAAAGAGGATCTAAGAAACTCAAGTCTCATTTCTACAAGTCTTACAAAGTTTTGAGAAGAACTTGTAAAGTTGCATAGAAGTTGAAGTTGCTAGAGGCAAGTAAGGTTCATTATGCGGTCCATGTATATAGTCTAAAAAGGGCACTGGGAAAATATATTAAATAGTTAGAAGAGTAACCTCCAATTGATGAAGATGAAAAATTGGTTTTGATTTGTGAAACTTAGTACATATGTAAGGGAGGGGAAGCTGGGAATAAATGCACCAAGGAGTACCTAAATCCATGGATTAATCTTCTAGTGAAGGATGCACCATAGGAAAACCCAAAAATAAATTAGAATAGTTGAACCTATCACTAGTTACTTGAGGATAATTAACTTTGAGTCTGGCAGAATTTTCATGTCCCATTTTCTAGTCAATCTAAACTTGCACATATAAGGTATATTCTTGCATCTTCCTTATTTCTATATGTTGTGTACTTTCTCTTCTTGATTATGCCTTTTCTATCAAATTTTCTCTTCCTTTTTTATTAAAGTGTTGGACTTCTCCATCCTATCATGCATTTTTTTGTTGCCCACCTTGTTGTATTTGTCAAACTACTCTATCTTGTCATCCACATTGCTTAACCCTTGACTCCTCATCTCTAGTCAATTCCTATATTAGTGTCAACCACAAATCCCCAATATATATTCCCATGTTTGTGTTTGCCTCCTAACTTTGTAACTTATGTCATATTATTTCTAGAGTGGTTTATTTTTTGTGTCATTATTTGTGGAAGATTTCTCGCCCATGATCATTGTTAAAATTTTAAGTTACAAGTGTGCATGGCAACCAATCTATCTATTGGTGGAGTATATTAAAAATAATTTGAATGTTTTATTATAGGATCATCATCTATACTTAATCAATGCTTTTCAAAATCTATTTTGAACACTTTTATTTGAGTATGTGAATTCGAAGATGAAACCCCTAGTCATTTCAAAGGGCGATCTCATACGAAGGTCATACTTAAGGTTCATTGCACATGTACACTAACCACATTGTATTGATATGTTTTTCTATTGCTATTGGTATGAATTGTTGTTGTAGTTACTAATATTGCAAAACTATTTGAATGTAATACAACCAATAATGTAGTAAGACAAAGATCGAGATCCACATATGTTATTGTTGTTCATTATAATAAGAAGTGCGAGAGTTATTTTTGTCAATTATTGTTTGAAATATAATGATATTGTTGATACATAAATAATGATTTTCAATCTATATTATCTAAGATTTGAGTGAATGTTAAGGCCAATAGTATTACTATTCAAAAAATAAATATGTTTAAAAGATTAAAAATCAAATTTGCATTATTATTTTCACCCATAATCCATAATGGAGGCCACTTAATTAAATGACCTCATAACTACCCACCACTCAACCAAAAAAAAAGGGTTAAGATTGTTGGTCATAAAGAAGAAGGGGGTATATTCATAGTGGAGGGCACTTGCCTAGGAAGCTTAATCACCCATATGATCAATCCAATCCACTTTAGACCTTTAGTTACACTAATCTAGGATACATCATTTCTTTAATAAGAAACTCGGCAATAAGATATATGAGACTAGAAACATTAAATTATGGTCAATTGATATATACAAAGAGCACACGGGGACTAGAGGACTATATGCGATGGAGCTAAGGAACTATAAATGCATTAATTAAACAATAAATGCATTTAGATTGAATATGACATGTTTTCTATTTGAAAATTCGTACACCATTTATATGATTGATTTAAAGAAAGATCATTAGTCCCCGTATATATCTTTCTTCTCTCTACTCATGTCGGTGTGTAAAAAGCAGTGGCTTAAACAAGTACTTCTCTTATATTTGTTGACTAAAAGAAGGAAGAAACAGCATTCACACTTCACATAGAAAATGACATAGTTTGACTTTACCAACCATATTTTGGATAAACGTTGGTGGATTGAGTCTTTTCAATCATAGTTATTGTTTGTTATTTTAAAAAAATATCCGACCATGCTTAACTTTAATGTTTTATATTTAATTGAATTTTCAGATCACACTATAAAGAATTGTTTTTTCCTAATATCAGAAATAATATAAAAGACATACAAATAGGTAAAAACTATTTTTTTTTAAATTTATAATAAGATATTTATGTAAGGATGAATTGGACCTCATCAAAGTAAAAGGAAAGAATACAAGGTTTTAATAAAAATAATTAGATAACACTAATAAAAGTATTATGTTAAGAGTAATAATTTAAAAAAATAATATTTAAGCAATTTATCAAAATATATAGTATTAAGTTAGAATTTGATTAATGGCTCATTAATGGGTTGTTAGGGGCTAATCTTCATTTCTTTTCAGGTAAGGCAGTGTCTTGGATCCCACCAGATAAAGGTTGGATAAAAGTTAATTTTGACAGAGCTTCTAAGGGTAATTTGGCTCCTTCCAGTGCAGGATTTTTTTGTTTGGGATTGGATTGGAAGTATCTTTATGTTGGGGGCAAGGAGTTTACTGGATGGAACTAACAATGAGGCAGAGATTCAGGCAACTCTTGTTGCAATCAAAATGGAAAAGATCTTACAAGTTCCCAAAATTCATTTGGAAGGTAACTCATTAGTTATAATTAATGCAATTGTCAAAGGTGAGTCAGGAGTTTGGTATCTCAATAAGTATATCCGACAAATCAAATATCTCTTGGAATCCTTTATGGAGTTTAAGGTTTCTTATGTGCTAAGAGAAGGAAATGAAGTAACGGATACAATGTCAAAAATTGGAGTTGCATTGAGAGATCAAGGTAAAGAAGAACTTATCGAAGATTTTAGAGGCATTGATGGGAAGGACTTGCATTTGCTTAATGAATGATAACCATATATGTTTGGTTTTGATGGAAGGGGCCTTAGTGTGTTTGTTTGCATTCTAAGCCCACTAAGGGATGTTAGTCTGTATGACCTTTTTTGAAAAAAATATTTTTTCTTCCACTCGCCCGCTCAAAGCTTGTGCGAATGAAGACAATGATGAAATGTAATGTTGGTCATTTTATGAAGGAAAGGTGGTAAATACATCATGAATTTTGAGAATTTATTTTGTCATTAAATTCGCAAATGACAAGCTCGATGTGGATGAATGGAGGTGCACATTGGTAATTATTTTAGAAGCATCTATAGGAAGTTTGTAGACCAGTGGGTATAGATATTAGTTTAACACATGCCTTTTAATTTGTATTGGTCTGTCTATTTGGTATTTGTGCTCAAGTGATTAAGGGTTTAATGTTTCATAAAGGGAGAAATAGAAGCCAATTTTGCCTTGAACAACCTAAAATAGTTACAGGCTTTCAGGGGTGAGGTGAGGATGAAGAGGCTGAAGGGGATTTTCATGATCGATGATCCCAAGTTTTGGCAATGTGTTGAAGTGATTATGGGAAAAGAATTCTTGAAGACAGATCATTGTTTCAAGGAAAAACATTAATATATCCTTGGCCTTTTTCGCATGGGCTCTCCAATTCGGTTCCAAAGAGGAGGCCTTGAGGGTGATGCAAGTGTGTGTGAAACCCAAATGAGCAAGGGGAATGATTCCAATATTAGCAATGGTAGAACCGCGAGTTGGGTTGAGGACAAAGAATCAAATTTGGCAGGCAATGGAGGGTTCAACTTTGAGCTTTAAGCTCTTCCTAGTATGGAGCTTTTCGACAAGGAAGGAAGACCGAATTGCAGAGGCAAAGGGAGGATGGGAAATGTTGCTTGATTTTTTGTAGGTTTGGGAGGAGGAGAAGTGTCAGTTGGAACTAGAAAAAGGGAGGTCCAAGAAGGCTCAATTGGACACAAAGGGTGGGTTGTTCATCCCCAAAGGCTCCAAGGGCCCTTTCTACAAGGTTAAGGTCAGCAATTAGCAGGATTTGGTTATCTTTTCTATAGTTTTTGAATTATGTATGGAAATGTGTATCTTTTTTGTATAGTTTGTGTTAGCCCATTTTTGTTAATGGGAAGGGCCTATTTATTAGTGGTTTAAAGTTGTAAATAAGGTCTAGGAAGTAGGTCTTCCGATTTTTTATAGGCATGGACTTATAACGTAATATCATATGGTAGTTGATGCCCATTTTGTATAGGCATGGGCAATATTTCTATATTTTCATATTGAATCAATAGTTGATGGCAATAGTAGTAGGCAAAGTTTGAGTTCTTGAACAATTGATTTACAATTCATGATGGACAACATTGTAGTATTTTATATTATTAATAAAAAACATAATTATCACCAATAAAAAAAAGTTAGAATTTGATTAATGAAAAGTGCGGTATAAAATGTCGAGAATTGATTTGTTAATGTGCAAGAAAATCAAGAAAAAAATAGAATTTAAAAGTCAATTTCTTGCTTTTATGAAACACTTTTATGAATGGGAAAGTAACTTGCACATCTATAAAAGTGAACTTGACACTTATATATATATAAACATTGGTGTGTGTAGATGATGTCTAACTAAACTATGTATTTTTTAGTTTGCCTTGATGTGTGTGATTTGTTTTAACTAACTAACAATATTAAAGAATTCTTTTAGGGAGCTTATAAGATGAGATGTATTTTTCTTTGGTAAAACCCTTAAGGTGCTAGTTTAATAAATTTAAATAATAGTCTAAACTAATGCATAGTCATAGCAATTTAAATTGTGATATCGCTATCAAGATTTGAATGTACAGTTCTATAGTTAAACTCATTGATCCATGTTTCACAAGTAGTGGTTCGCAAGAACCCATCTCTCATGAGAATGAATGGAACACTAGGAACTCATTTCATCTAGGTGATGTTCATAGAGGTGAAATATTGGATCTTCCTGGGAGGTCACCCATCACATTATGGCTTCAACTCAAGCACACTTAACCATAGAGTTTTTCCTAAGGTTAAACCCACTTAGTTTACTACCCCATTTGCAAAATCTTCAACAATTATCTTTCCTTATGAACCGTTCATTATAGATCCCTTTAGTTCATCGATTGATAAGTAGGAGATATTTCCCCTTTTAGACAATGCTACAAGTAGAAGACTAAGCAATGGACATGAGGAGCGAGCTAAGAAAGAAACTCTATTTGGATCCTTACTATAATATTTTTTGACTATATATAATAAAATAGTCTCTCTATCTTATAGCTAGAGAGTCAAACTTCTTTCAATTACCTTGAGAGTTTGCAATGTTTTTTCTTTTTTTATCCCCAAGAACCAGGCCATATTTTTTGTTCAAAATTATGACGTGGTTGGGATGGTGGATATAAAACCATTTTTTGTCACATTGCTATTTGAAATTATCATCTCACCTAATCTTTACCCAATAAAGGTACAATAAAGGGATCTGAAGTGGCAAGCCAAGGCTTTCCCAAGATGAGTGGATACACTCCTAGATATTCCTTAGGCTATATGATTATGAAATTTGAATGGTACTCCTAGGAATCTAATGTAATAAATGAGCCTTCTACATTTCCTTCAATTTTCACCAAACTTGTTTGCTAATTGCAGGACTATAAGAGTGTGCCTTAAGTCAGATAGCTACTAATTTTGCATGATTCCATTACCTTTATATTAATAGATATTGCAAGGTCAATTAGGGTATTAGGTATCAGTATTCCATTAGCAGCAACATTTACCATAGTTCTACCAAGATCAATGTATTTAGGAACAATGATTTTTCCTAGCATGATATGTGTTAACTTCCCTTTAAAACATGTACTATTGGGGGATATATTATATTCCTATTAGGCTTCTTTATGCATAGTGTAGATTTAATCTATATGGATCGACCCCTTTTGTGCTTACCATTGGCGAATCGACAATTCTATACGCGCATAGGCTCCTTCACAGAACACATCTCTCTTCCAAGCATTCATTCTCGATCTGGTCTGACACTTTTTTATCGAGGAGGGGTTTCATACACTTCTTCTCAAGGCTTCCCCTCAACATTTTTCATGAAGGTGATACCTGTCCCTGCGGCCGACCTCACCTTGCAACGAGACCACCAGTGAATATTCTTATAATATTTCGTATTGCACGACACCCACAACTAACAACAACTCATACGATTGTCAAATGACATCCAGTTGGTTAATTGGTACAATCATAATCTCCTCCATAAAATATTTCAATGATTTACTTTTCTTTCAGAGCTTGCAAGCATGCTATGAACAACAACTAAAAGACATACACTTTCTCGCACCATGAGAAATTGAGAAATTCATGCCTGATGTTTCAACATGCCCTTTGTAATAAATAAAAGAATGATCATTCTATGATCGAAATGACTGATGTTTGTTCTATAAAACCTGATGACCTACATTTTAATAAGGGTTGGATATTAGACATTACTAGGTGGGAAATTGAACTCTGGTTCGATCCATTAAGAAATATAGTAAGATATGCGGAGTTTTAAAATTCTTGAAGAAGGAATCCATGGATTTTGGCCTAAGGAATGTATATTGTATCATTTTTATACTGGAGATTTCTCTCTTGCCTTGGCATGTTTTCTCTTACTAAATTGTGGGTATTGTGCGTATGTTGCCTTTATCTTTTTGTTAATCAATGTGTCTTATGCTAAATTTTTAGGAGTTTGATCCAATTTTCTTATGTTGGTGTGATCATTTTCTATTTTTCTGGGCATATTTATGATCATGAACGGGTTTTCCTCCTTAGTATGCATCTAGAATAGAAGAAAGATTGTATCATTTATAACCTTCTCAAGAATTTTTTCTTTGGGGGTTGTTGTTCCTTCACTTGACCCTTATATGAACTATTTGTATGTAGAAGAAAGAGAACATTCTTGGTGCCTCTTGTTCTTCTTATATTTAGAGGTATTGTTCTTGTACCGTGTCTGTAGGTGTAGGGATTTATACTTTCCTTCGGATTTTTGTGTCTTTATTCAGACCCTTGTAGGTGCTTCCCAAGGGTGGGATCTAAACACTTTTCCCTGTGTCATTTGGACTTTGGTATTTCATTATCCCATCCAAAAATGAAGGGTCTGTGGTACATTGTTTCCTGGTGGGTAAAGACATGAATCTCTGACTAGGAATTCTTGAACCTTTGTAGATGTCATTTTTTTGTATTCTTAATCCCTTCTTAAAAGCCCAGTTTGCCATTTTTCCTCCCCTTAGCTTAGTATGTTTCTAAAAGGCTCTTTCCCCTTTCCTCCAAACCCCCAACATGAAGAGTCAAATTCTAAAACCTCAAAGGTTTCTTTGCAGGGTGCACCCTGTCCCACTCCTTCCAAGCTTCTCGACTACCCTTATTTATGCGTGCGTCTCATAGTGATCAAAAATATTTTATGACATGCCTAGTGGGACATGAGATGAACATCACCACCAATTTCAATGTATACTTTGGTTTATCTATCGTTCATGAAGCCCTTAAGTGTACCTGGTAAGCTGCACACATGATCTGATCAGTTATGGATCATAATTACTACATTGTTCCTGATTGGGTTTCTTCCCAACCTTTTCACAAGACTCCAACTTCTTGAGATATTCTTTGTAATTTTTAGTAGGAAATGTAGATGATTGAGATGGAGAACTAGAAGAATGCACTCATATCTTCCTTACATACATCTATAGAATGTGCTAAGAGTTTAAGGTCATCTAGATAGACAAATCCTGAATTCAGGGATACGTCAGCATTCTTTCCTGAGGAAACACCTCAGTCAAAGGAAGAACTTGAGCTAGAGTTGTTCTCCACCTTATCCTTTCAAAATTTGATGCCAGAGACCATTTCCCTTTTGATGGGGGCCCATTCATTTTGTGTATGAGTTAAGGAGGCAGAGGTGATGGTATCTTCACATATCCTAAGGTCGCAACCATTTTCAATCTCAGTAAGAGCCAATAGATTATTCAACCCATGGGGTCTAACACACATGAAAAATATTGCGACACCCCCCCCCCCCCCCCCCAAAGGATCTCAGCGATGCAGAGTCTAAGGACCAAAGTTTCCCCTTTCCAAAGCTCCCCCTTTTTGTGGAGGCAGAGGAAGTGTTCCCCACATAAACCTTGGGGGTTCGCATAACTCAGTTGGAGCATGTTTTTCCTTGTGATTTTCTACTTGAGACCTGAAATGAAGAAATGAGAGAGGTGTCATCCATCTTGGAATGAGAAGAGATAGAAAGCGACAATATGATTTTTGGGATGATGTACAAGTTTTTTGTATATCACTCAAAAGTAATATTTCGACAATCTAGAGAGAGCCTTCCCAAGAACCTGAGTTCACAGAGGTGGAAATAGTTGGAGCCCTACAACAAGGAAGTGTCATTCCCGCGACTACTTCTTTTGCATTTTCTTGGGGTTTCTCAATCAGGTATTTTTCTAAGATCACAGATCACCTACCATTCCAGGTCATCCTCATGTCATAGTATGAGAAGAATTTTTCAAACGATAATCCAACACCCTCTGTGATGTCTAAGTATTTCCCAAAAAAATATTCATATGTAATTCTTTGTGACGTGTCACACAAAAGTAAAAGTATGCCCTCATTGTTTCCTCATTTATGTCGAAGCATTGTTGAGAAATTAATTGAATGCATAAAATTAGGTCGTAAGGGTAGCTACTTTTACATTCTTGTAAATGGGTGTTTCTAATATATTTGGTTTTTAAATTTAATGTAAATAGTTAGTTTTCCTTTCAAATAAGCACTACAGTGCAAGTGACATGTGTTTTTGTCCCCATTTATAGTCATTTTTTAAGGTTCTTGCATAGTCATTTGATCTATTGAGGTAATTACATGATGATTTCCATGCCCATCGTAATCATAATTCTAAAGACACATTTCAGTATGGAAAACATTTTTTTGTGTTAACTCACACTTCATTAAAAGTAAACATGTTAGTGATAAAGGTGAGTTCTGATTACACATGCAATATTGTTTGGAGTCAGGTAATTTTTGCGCTTAATATCGATTTTGTATGCAGTAGTAAGCCCTTTTGTTATGATATTCATTGCTTTGTATATATTAAAATTTAGTAAATTAACCCTGGCTTTAGCGCAATGCATGGTACACAAAGGAAATGATAAAATTAAATAGATTTACACACTAAGAATGAATAAAAGAATATATTTCATTATCAATATGTCTATTTACAAAGAACAAAAATATATTTTCATTTACATTTTTTTATATCATAGAAAAACTAACAAATGAGTTTTGATTTCATGACACAGAAGCACAGGTTAAACATCGTAAAAGTTAGGGCTTCTCCCCAATAGGATCTCCTTTGATGTCTTCTACATCTCTTGAGTCGCTCCCTGAGCCAGAAGAACCCACATCCTGCATGTCAATGTTAGATTCCTAACTCTACTCAAGAAGGACCCATAGATAGAATTCCTTCAGCCACTCCATGTTGGGAATATTTTCTTGGCATAACTGATGTAGAGCCTAATTTAGTGTTGATTTATTGGTACAGGTTTGATGACATGAAGATCATTTATTGTGTTTTCATTGATGTCAACTTGGTGTTTTATTTGTTGACAGTGTTCCTAATGTGTTGCTAAGTATTTGTGCAGATGAATTATGTGCTACAGTAAAAATTGGAGTGTGTGATCATGGTTGGAGACTCAGGGATGTCTCTAGATGCATTCTATATGATTGTGTATGCTAGAAACAAAGTGTAGACACCTAAAAATGGTTTGAGCCTACTAGTCTACGTGTTTTAACATTTTTAGCATTACAATTGAAACGTTGTTTTGTGACCTAATTATTCTTTTATGTTGCGCATATGATCTTTATTATATGACAACATTGTGTCTTTTGTCGATGATTGAATATTGAAAAATTGTTCAATTATTTACTAGTATTTCTACTCTCTTTATCAAATCGATCATTTTTCTAATCAGTTCTGATCAAACCTAAACTGATCCTATTCGATCCTAAACTGATCCTAAACCATTCCAAATCATCCTAAATCAATTCAAACCTATTCTATTCCATTCCTAATCATTTTCAGAATTGTTCAGACTTGTTGTAACCATTCTAGGGAATTGTCCTAGATCACCGATGCCTAATTAACCCAATTTTTAAATTGATGAAAACCCTATTCCAAATTCAATCAATCTTGTCATCATTTCAGGAGCATTGTCCAAGTTCATCGATGCCTCGTATCTCTTTAATAAACTATTTAATAACATTTTCAAAGTTCATTGATTTTATTGTTATCAATCTATCCTTATCAATTCAATAGTGTTGACAAAGATCATCAATGCTATTTTTGATCATTATTATTTTGGAAACATTGTCCAAGTTCATATATGTTTCCCATTTCTATTTCAATCCTATGGCTTCATCAAAGTTCATTGGCACTATTCAATCATTTCCAACCATCATTATTTAGGTGCATTGTCAAAACTCATAGATGCCTCGTGATTTCCTAAACTATTCCATAATCCTCGGAATTGATCCTAATCCTTATCAATATTATCAAATTCATTTAAATTCAACATTAATACCTTCAATTTGATCGATAATTCACTAATCTATCCTCTCGAGATGAATAACCCATAGTTTATCCCTATGTCCTAATTGAATAAATAAATTGACTTTATTTATCCCCTTTTTCCTAAGTCTTCACAATTAATTAATTAATTTCCTAATTCCAATTTATGGGATTTTTGTAATTTCATAAATACTAATTTAGATTTGTGAGGAATATTGATTTATTAATTGAATTAATATCCTCCTAATCTCACCTAATTGTCATATCCCTTAATTGTGCTTCATTTCCTATTAATTAGCTCCATGAGCTCTTCTACCTTCCTTATTCATTTTCCTCTAGTTATGCTTCCATCTTTCTTCTTCCATTTTCCCTCCATTATGCATTGATTTATGCATTCTAATTCACCTAATTTCCTCTTATTTTCTATAAATTGAGATGCATTCTTCTCATTCAAGGTTTGAACTACTATCTCCTGGTATTCTCATTATCAATTTGTGCTTCCAAGTTCTTTGTGCAATTGTGTTATTGTCAAAGAGCAACATAATCTACCTTTATGGAGAAGAAAGGAGAACATGGGAGCTACATTTGAAGGGATTTTTAAGTGTTTTGATGCTTTATGTTATACTCTCATTTAAAATGGTTTTCATGATAGATTAGATAGGTTTGCATGTCTTTAGGGCTTTGTAGTTTCCTTGATATGCTTTTCATGCCTTTTTTATGGTCTTACATTTGGTGAACCCGACGTGAAACATGCCTAACTGATAAAATTTTTGTGTTTTTATGCCTTCTGTAGGTTCTGGAAGAGTTATGTGCAGGTGGTCACTGATTCTACATAGGTGGTCACTGGTTCTGCGCAGGTGGTTAAGTCCTGCGCAGTTGGTTGAAATTCCTGCACATTTGGGACCCAGACCTGCACACTTGGCACCCATGATCTATGCAGTTGGCTTCTTAGCTGCACAATTGGTCAAATAGGATCCATGTTTAGGGTTTAGGATCAGTATTTTCAAGTTTAGGAAACACTTCTGCATTTTATGCTTTCTCTTCTAGTTTTCATCTGTTATAAGGTTAAAATGGATCCTGAACAATGCAAATGAACCCTAGCTTGGTTAATGAACTTCGCATTTCAATTTGAAATCCTAAAATGAACTCTCACATCTTATTTGGGCTCTTAAAATGAACTTCACCAAGTTTAGGGTTACAAGCAATCAAGCTTTTTCCAATTTCAATCAAAGTCACAATCTAGCCTAACTAGGGGTTCAAATGGAATACTTTATGAAAAATCAAGTTGCCTAAGTTGATAAGGAACCTAAAATGAACATGCACACCTAATTTGGGAAGATAAAATGAACTTTGAACTAGTTTAGGATCAAATGCAGATTTCTTCTTTGTTCCAAAATCAGTTTAATGCACACAAAGGCTAATTAGGGATTCAAAAGTGATCTTAATATTTCTAAATCAATCATAAATGGCATAAGGAATGAACCCTAGTTTTTTTTTTTATAGTCTTACATGTTTAGATGTGGAAAAGACCTCTGATTTTGCAACTTTTTACCACTTTTTAGGTTTCTGATCAGTTGTTGCACACTTGGTTGCAGGTTCTGCGCAGGTGGTAAAATTGATTTTTTTCATGCAAGTTTCTGGTTTTCTGCATTCCTAAATCTGTTTCTGCACTTAGCATACTGGATTTTTGTGTTACTAATGATTTGTGCAGCATTTTGGAAATCGTGGGATGAAGAATGAATCATAAAAACTACTAACGATTTTCATGTAGGATGTTTGTAGAAGACCTTGTGTGTTTTCTGAAACTTTCATGTGTGTGTTTAATAGTTAGAAAACACTTCAACTTGGTGCTTTAAAATGAATCATTTCATTCATATGTCTGAAGTGTCTTCTAGTTTTTGTAAACCCTAGGAAATGTATGGATGTATCCTCTCCCCTCACCTTTTTGGATCTTGGGTGTAAGGGAAATCCATGCAATTCCTCTAGTGTGGCTACCTCCCAAGTACTTTAATAGAGAAAGTGAGAGTGGATTTCCCAACCGGTAATAGGCTAAAGCCAAGCCCATCAAAACCGATATAGAAAATATGTCATTGTGATTAATCTCACAATGAACATGTGTTGAATATGTTATACTGGGAATAAGATCTCCCTCAGCACCCTTGTGGTGCGTAAAAACTATAGAATGTAACTTCTGTAGGCTGGGAGGCCTCTATAATGGAGCTAATCTTCCGCATGTATAACCACCCGAACAGATGCCTTTACTAAAAACCATGTCGTAGTATCCAAAAACCTTCTATCTATTGGCGTGGAAGGTCAGAGACCAACTATGACACCCCACACTTTCGCGGCTATTAGTCGAGACAACAGTCCCTTGGGAAGTGATGACCCTTGGGATCTAAAGCTTGGAGTTCCTGAGAAGTGAGTTCACTATAAGGAGGAGCCTGTGCCTCCAAGCTACTAAGTTGTCTGCTATTAGTAAGCATGGATGAACTTTGGTTCAAGTAAGGATTCAACAGATATTGTCCTTGCTATCCTTAGGAAGTGGTGTGTTTGTTACTTTTTACAACAACCATTCTCAATTATGTGTCTTGCATAAGTGTTTCAAACTTTAATAAAAATGGCAAAATCTTAAAAACACTCTTCTTAAAGAACACTTTTTCCAAATCAATCTTCAAAAACAATCAAATGGTCAAAACACACCTTGTCTTTGAGTAAACACATGGAACCTTAAAATTTTCTCTTGGAACCTCTTGGCATGCTTGATAGTCTTCATATTGCATATTCATGTTCTAATCTCCTTGCATTTGCATTTCAAAAAATCCCTTGCATTATAGGCCTCATTATAATCCTCATTATAGTCTCTCTTGCATACATAGCTCATTTGAGATCCTCTCTAAAAACTTTGCAAACAATCCTAGAAAGTATCCAAATCATGGAACATTTCTTTATGGCATTGAAAATAGGATCTTGACTTGTTCCCCTTTGTCCCAAAAAAATTTCAAACCTCCCCCCCTTATCAATTTGTCATATTCCACCTTTGTCATGATGGATTTGACCTAATCCCTTTTATCAAACTTGTCCCTTGTCCCTCAATCCTTTTTTTCAAGTCAAGATTCTTATTCAACCTCATGAGGTTATGCTCTTAGGTTTGTCTCCTTTCCAAAGATTTATTGTCAAAGTCCGAAAAAAAAACATAGTTGCATAAGCCTTAGATTGCATTTTGCATAAGCTCCTTGCATTTCGAAAGTGGCATTTCAAAATTTTCATTTCCAAAAAAAAGTCAAAAAAATCTTGCACTTGCATATAGTCATCATGTCGATCTTCACTAGGTTCCAAGCATCCAAAAGGAAAAAAGACACTTATCAACCCATGTTTCCATCTCAAGGAAAATCATAATTACCTTTTGATCAAAGAAAAGATATACCTTTGCAACAACAAGCCTTTGAGCCAAGACAAATGATGTCAACACAACCAAACAATCAATTGCATCAAATCCATGCAAACATGATTCAAAAGTTGCAAGAAAAATTAGATAAAGAAAAGAAAATCTTGGAAGAGAGGGTAGAAAATATGATAAAGAGTAGAAATGAGATGGCCAAACTCCTTGGATGTCCAAGTGAATCTTTTGGTGAAATTGACACATAATATCTCATTGAGAAATCAAAGATACCAAAACTTATTTTACAACTCAATGAGGCAAATGAAAAATTTAACAAAGACCAATTCAATCATGTGCAAGAGCAAACATTTTTCAACCAAGTCACAGATAATGCTCAATTCAATCAAGTTTCAAATCAGTCTCCATGTACTCAAACTTAAAATCAATCATGAAACCAAATTCCCAAACAAACCTTTCAACCAATGCGTGGCATAATTCAATTGGGGACAACACCTAATTATGAACCGATCTTCATTCCAATGCAACCAAGTGTTCCTCAAGAAATCAAACAATCTCTTGTGCCAACCATGCATACAATTCAATAAATATCAAGGTCACCAATAATTTTACATTCAAGAACATTGTCTAGTGATGAAGTCCCTCTTATGTCCTCAAATGAAACAAGGTTTTCTCAAACAAGGAAAACTTCATATATGACACCTTTTGGACATAAACCAAGCATAATCAATGAGGACCCTTTTGTTCAACATATTCAATCCAAACATTTGGTACAACATGTCAATAATGATGACGTATCACTAGCAAGATCAACCAAGCAACAAAAGTTCAAATCTAAAACTTTGAAAGGCCTTTTCCAAAAAATGGTTCCTATAAATGAAGAGGATGACACACATAATTTACCCATGTCTAGCAATGGCTCATCCCAAAACAATTGCATGGATGACATACCTATTTCCCCTCAAGATATTAACCTTCAAGAAACGTCCATGTTTCCCTCCAGTCCTTCATCCCTACAAACTTCACCAGAGCAATTTCCCCCATCCCCATCAAGTGATTCTTCCAACAATGCAACCTTTCAATGGTTATCCATAGAAGAAATCCAAGCTAGTCCTATCCATAACCCAATTTCCTTTAAACCAATTCTACCATGTCCTCCAATTTCAATCAAGCCCATTCATGAGATTCCTATCCAAATTCCATCTTCCTCATATCACAATGTTGACTCCTTTCAATAATCCCCCTTACATGTCCAAATTCATATCCCATGTCAAGAGGATGCTAAAAAGAATGAAGAAACGTGTCTAAAAACATATCAAGATCAAGATCCCTTCAATGACCAATTCTATCCTATTTTTTACCAAGAGCCCATTCTCCTTGATCCTCATGATGATCCTATTATCACTCACTCTCCTATTCAAGATGATTCCCTTCCATTCCCAAACCAAAATGTTCTTCTAAATCCCATTGACCTTCCACTTCCTAAGAAAGATCATGACCTCCCTTCCATTTCTTCCCAAGATCTCTTTCCAAGTCAAGATCAAGGTGTCCCTTCACCTTCATGTCCTTCACAAGATCCCATTATTCCTCAAGATCCATCCATCCATTCTTCTCCTTGTCCTAATCCTTCAAATCCCCCTTGTGATCCAAGAACATCTATCCAAGTTGTTCATGAACCCCTTACACTTCAAATGGGTTCCCCTAGTTCTATTGAGTCTAGTCCACCTCATGATCCTATAAGTCCTTCCATATCATTCACACCTCATAATAATGGACTCCCGTCTATTAACAAGTATCCTACTGGTCAAAGAAAGCATTATCAAGTCAAAGGGTAAGACCTCCATGCAAAAGGTATATTGAAACCCTTACGTGTCCAAGAAAATTCAAATGCCCATGGTCTTAATAATAAATCTACATCTCAAGGCGTTGGTATCCCTTCAAAATACAAATCCAGATGTATACCTCCCCCTTCAACCCTTCCATCCATCTTAGGTCCATATATTCCTCCCTCCACTAGCTCACAATCCCCTTACCCTTTCCCACATGCAAGTCAGCAAAGGCATACACCCTGGAGAACCTTCCATCCATCCAAAATGCCTTCATACAATTCCTATCCATCTATGAATTCCATTCCCTTTCAAATAAATTTGGATTCCAAGAATAAAATCCACAAATCAAGCAATCCACATGCTATCAAGGATCAACAAGTCCAGTATAATTGACATGTACAAAAAAAGAAAAATGTGATCCTAAAATAAAATTCCAAAAGGCCACAAAGGCCCATTGAGCAAAAAATAAAGTCAAAATCCATATGGGTTCCTAAATCTCTTATGCAATCAATGCATTCTAAGGACTCACAAAATAATGAAAAATCAAAAAGCATGTGGATTCCCAAGAAGCTCCTTGAAGCACAGATTCCCAAAGAAAATTCCAAATTGGCATCCAAAGTTACTATCTCTCCATCTAAATTTCTTCCATCTTCCATATCCATTTTGGGTCCTTGTGTCCCAAAATCCATATCCATTCCTTCATTAATCCTTCAAACTCCAAAATCTCTTTTTCCCCCATCACTCCATCACCCCTCAAGGTGTGTGCCAATGTTGTTCTTGCACCCATATCCATCCATTCAACATCCATTATTTATTCACTCCCTCCATCATCCAACACCTATTTTCCAACCTTTCATCTAGCCTATCCAATCCTTTGAATAAAGCTTGTCCCATCCTTATCCAATCACCCAATTCATATCCCTTTGTCATTACCCTACCAACGTCTTTGAGCATACTTTCATATTCATGGTCCATTATTCCATATCTTTAAAGAGAACCATTCAAAGAGTGAGACGATTGAGTCCTCCGTCCATGTCATGTCATGCGTCCTGTTTTTTTCCAAAAAGTCAAAAAGCCAAAAAAAAGAGAGAGAGTGAGAGAGAAAATATCAAAAAATAGAAAACAAATAAAAAAAATAGTGAAAAAAGAAAAAAATTTCCCTAATGAAAACCTGGAAAATAGGTGTCTTGGTAACACAAAAAAAGAGTCAAGAGAAATAATTTCGTCCAATAGTGAAAACCTAGCAAACATGCACTTTGGGAAAGTACCATGATGAAAACCTGGCAAACAGGCATCATGTGTAATTCTATGAAATTCTTGCAGTCTATACTTGGGAGCTGATATCATTGGTGTTATCCTCCATTACTCCTCTCATTATCCTCCATTATCTGCAGCATTTCCTCCATTATCCTATGTCTGTCATATCCATTATCCTATCCCCTTTTCCCCAACTTTGATCTTGACACGATTACAAATCTTCCTTGAAGAATCACATGTCCTATCTGCTTTACATTGTCTTGATCCCTTTGGTCTACATTGCCTATCCTATCACAACCTTTCATCTATATCCCATATCCCTTCTCATTATCCCTGATTGGTCTTACATATCCTATCCATATCCTATCATTTTCTTGTTCATATCCTATCATTATCCTATCCAGGTCCTAACATTGTCTTATCCAACTCCCTATCTTGGTCTTGATGTACAATAATGGCATTAAATGCAAAACATGTTTTCAAAGAAAAACCTCTTGACATGTCCATTTCTCGCATGCTATCCACTACACTATTTTCCTTATCCTATCATTTTCTTAACCAATCCCCCAGCTTGGTGAAAAAAATTGTTATCCCATTTCTTAGATAGTCTTTGGCACCTAAACAAATCTCATGCAAGTGACCCTTGGCCTTTGTCCATCTACCAGTCTATTTCCCCTTTGACAATGTCCTTCCCTTGCTAGACACTGCGGGCAATTTCAAAAAATCCTAAAAATTCAAATAAGAAGCTAAAAAAATCCAAAAACAAAATTGCATAACATCGTGAACAAATTCTAAAAATCAAATACGATCCTGAATTTTTTTTCTAAAAATCAAATACGATCCTGAAAAAAGATCCTGAACAATCAAATATGACGCTGAAAAAATCCTAAAAATCCAAATAGAAGCTAAATTTTTTTATTTTTTTTAAATGTCCTAAAAAATTTGCTAAAAATCAAATATGATCTTGAAAAAAGACCCTAAAAATCAAATATGATGCTGAAAAAATCCTAAAAATTCTTGAAAAAAGATCATCACAAAAAAATTCAAATATCTCAAAAATCCTAAAAATTGCAAAAATCTCTTAAAAAATATGCAATAAATTTGTACATACTTGTCCTTCTTTTGCGAAATTATCATCATGTTTGCAGACATCCGTGGAAGGTGCATCATTCTATGCTTAACGAAACCATGTTCTCACAAACATTGTCTGAATAATTGTGACTCAACATTAAATCTGGTTGGACTTGTTCAATCTTTCGATCTTTACTATCTATCAACCAATCAATCTATCCAATTTATCAATCAATTATCTAATCAGTCAAACTAAGCTATCAATCAAAGAACATTTAATACAAGTAACAAAAGATCAGAATGGTTCTTGGCTCACATTCTTTCAGAGAGTGTTTTATCTTTTATTGATTTTCTTTTTTGATCATGTTCCTATGCTACTCGATGATCTTATCTGAACTTATGAGAGTAGCCAGGATGGTTCATGACCAGTTGTTTTTTCTTTATTTTCTGCCTGTTCGATGATCTCAAGAAATTCTGGGGCATGTATGCTACATGTTTCAGGATGGAGAAGATCATCCTCTATCTGTATCATGTTTGTTTACACAACATGATGACTTTCTCACTCTGGCTTTTGTGCCATGACACGCCACATCCGGTTTTGCAATATCAAAATAAGCTCTTATGACATAATTGCACTTTTGAAAGCCAAAAATATTTCTATCTTACTAACATTTCTTCGTGTAATTTTGGCTTTCTACTAACACTTGTTTAGTTAGTCATCGCAGTCTTCTTGGTCTAGTACTCTGGTATATCAAAAACATGTGCATCCTGCATACATACATTCATAAAAAGGAAAAAACACCAAAAACATGTGCATTTTGCATTCATTCGTAAATGAGCAAAAAAACTCCAAAAATATATTTTGTATCTTGCATTCATACATTTCAAATAGCAAAAAAGATGAAAACAATGCTTGCATTCATAACATATATATATGGCATAACAAAAGACATACATTACAATATCTAAACATCATCATCTAACATGAAATTAAAAGCATGTACATAAGCATCCATCATGTGCATCGTAAAGTAGTTTTATATATATATATATATATATATATATATATATATATATATATATCTCAAAAAAGTATCAGAGTAAAAAAACCAAGGTGTTTGTATACACTTAGGCCCGCAGGATGATAATCTATAACATGTCTATCAAACATGTCCCTCTACTGGAGAGAACCCCCTGTCAACCCCCACTCTCTCGGTCCTCCTGATCCCTGTCCTATCTGGAAGATGAGGCCCCTCCCACCTAGTGCCCTATCTGTCCTAATATAGGTGGTCCCCTCAGTCCTAGCACTCCCCTGCTGCTCTGTGTCCTCCAAGAGTGCGATCTGCTAGAAGACACTCTGTAACTTGGTTCCCACTGATCTCATGGCACATCCCTCTCATACATATCCTGACAGTACCTCTTCTCCTAGCAAGAATCTCCTAGCAACCTTGAAATCTCATGCACCCCTACATCTCAGATGGTACGGATAAACTGTCATGACTCCTCCTAGACTCTCTATTCCCTAGACATAGCTTTGTCTCGAGAGGTGAGCAACATATCCCTCTTTATTGTCAACTTGTCCATTTGTGCTATGAGCGTTGATCACTCGACAATCCATGACATACGCTCTACAACCCATGCAACTCTATTTGTGTCTCTCTCAAGTGCCAGTTAGTCTATCTGGATCATAAGCTCTGCAATGCGTTGTCTCTGATCCTCAAACCAGTCATCAGACACCTGTATGTCATCCTCATGTGGCAAATCATCCCTATCCTCATCCATCTGCATTGGTATATCACCAAGATCCTTGTCAACATCATCCCATCCTCGTCTCTCTCCTCATCCTCCTCACACTCCTCATCATCCTCCTCATCCTCATCATCTGACTCCTCCCCGTCCTCATCCTCCTCCTCCATGCTCTCATCTCTAGTCATTCGTACTCTTGATATTGACACCTCTGAATCTATCAGAGGAATAGGCCTATGCTCAAAGAACCATCTATTGTACTCCTATGTAGTCCCTACATGTGCTATACCTACACCTGCTCCCATATGTCTAGGCCGTAACTTCTCAAACTTTGTGTATGCCACCTGAGGCGGGAGCACTACACCCCATGCCCTGACCTCAGCCCTCGATCGAGCGAACAATGTTGTACCTATTGGTACTCCCTGCCTCTCTCCAAACTGTCTTTCCACCCTCTGTAGCAACTGCATCTCGATGAAAATGTGACCCATGATGGTCCTCCCAATGAGGTACTTCTCATGTCAGCAACAGGGTAGGTGATGTTTTTCATCATCCCATCTAGGGAAATCTATATATGGCTGCCATGTGAAATCTCAAAGCAAGCTGATCTCATGCCTGAAATACAATGTGTATCCTAGCGGTCCCTGTACAAGCGCTCCCTGATAATAGTATACGTACGACATGTCTGGCTGAAAAATCCTCTGAGAAATGGGCCAGAAAACATCTATGTGCTCGTATGCCCAAACTTTCAGTAGTGTGATCTTGCTGTTGATAGATAACCCACCCCTGTACGCCAATTGATGGAGTTGGTAGTACATCATCACCAACATACATGGACCCCATGTGAACATTGTACCCTCCTTGATCATGCGCTCTAGAACTCTCCCCTAGCCAATAGGGAAGCCATGTCCTCGTTTGTCAGGCACTAGTAGACATGCAATCACCCCACATATCACTGCAATCAACCTATCATGTTGTCTCACAATTGTCTCCCACCGGCTTGCGATCCCGGATATCAAGGTCATCATCATCATTGTCGAATAATCTATGTAGTTTTGACCTCCCTATCATGGGTTCATACTCTGCTAACTCACCATGGAAGGTAATCCTAAGGATGCACCAGCACACATCCTCCAAATTCATTATCACCTCACCTGTCAGTAGGTGGAACGAGCTCATCTCTGAATGCCACCACTCTGCCAACGCTGTAATCAAGCCTTGATTTTCCCTAATCTCGGGCATATAAGTGATGTAATATAGTCCTAGTGAGGCTATGATCTAACTCTCATGAATTCTTAGTCGGTGCTGGATGTCCAGACACGTTAGTCTCCTCTCCCATGTTTGTGGAATTGCAAGCTCCTCCTGCGATCACCGCGCAACTTTGGTCAACTTTCTATAATTTATGTTACTTTTTGACCAACCTAGGACTTGTTTTGACCAAATTTTACCTCATTTTGACCTTTTCCTAGGGTCATGACCTATTTAGGAAATTTTGGGGTCGTTTAGGACCCCCCAGACTCCATTTCAGCCAATTTACAGACCTCTTGACCAACTGCGTAGTTTGGCTTACCAACTGTGCAGCTTGTCTTACCACCTACGCAGGTAGTACAGGTAGTCATCCCACCTGTGCTTGCCACACAGGTGAGCATGTGACCTGCACAGGTGGTCACATGAGCTGCATAGGTGGTCACATGAGCTACACAAGTGGCGCATGTGGACCCCTTGCTGACCCCGTTTGCCTCTTCTTTAACCCCTAAACCACCTAGAAATGCATGTAAACATAGAAATCATTGAGGGGCTCAGATGTACTCACCTCGGGTCCTGCATCAGCCAGCCATCGATAGCTGCACACTCGTTCCTCATGCTGATTCTCCGCTGGCACTCGATCCATCCTCCTTGCTCTAGAGCTTGATTCTTCCAAATAAGAGAGTGAAAATGACCTCCAAATCCCTCTCCAAGCCCTTTTACAGCCTCTTGGTTGCCTATATGGATGTGCAACCCTTATGTTTTGTATTGTTCGCGATGCTTTTTTCACTTTGTGCCTCATATCTTTTGCATTTGACCTCCGATTTTTTATCCATTCGTTGCTATGGATCTGTCTCGTCATTGTCGACAAATCAACCTATCATTTGCATTTTTTGGTTGATTTCTTGAGGGGGGACCTATGTATCCCGTTATCATTGGGGCATATTGTAATGCAATCTTCTTCAAGATTCTTTGACACAACGCTCATAATCGCACTCTATCAAAGAGGGGAAAAATGTAGACACCTAAAAATAGTTCAAATCTGCTAGTCTACGTGTTTTAACATTTTAACATTTTAGTATTACAATTGAAACATTGTTTTGTGACCTAATTATTCTTCTATGTTGCGCATATGATCTTTATTATATGAAAACATTGTGTCTTTTGTCGACGATTGAATATTGCAAAATTGTTCAATTATTTACTAATATTTCTACTCTCTTTATCAAATCAATCATTTTCCTAATCGGTTCTGATCAACCCTAAACTGATCCTATTAGATCCTAAACTGATCCTAAACCATTCCAAATCATCCTAAATCAATTCAAACCTATTCTATTCCATTCCTAATCATTTTCAGAATTTTTCAGACTCGTTCTAACCATTCTTCGGGCATTGTCCAAGATCATCGATGCCTAATTAACCTAATTTTCAAATCGATCAAAACCCTATTCAAAATTTGATCAATCTTGTCATCATTTAAGGAGCATTGTCCAAGTTCATCGATGCTTTGTATCCCTTTAATCAGCTATTTGATAACATTGTCAAAGTTCATTGATGTTATCTTTATCAATATATCCTTATCAATTCAATAGTGTTGACAAAGATCATCAATGCTATTTCTGATCATTATTATTTCGGAAACATTGTCCAAGTCCATCGATGTTTCCTCATTTCTATTTCAATCCTATGGCGTCATCAAAGTTCATTGGCGCTATTCAATCATTTCCAAACATTATTATTCAGGCGCATTGTCAAAGCTCATCAATGCCTCGTGATTTCCTAAACTATTCTAGAATCCTCGAAATTTATCCTAATCCTTATCAATATTATCAAATTCATTTCAATTCAACATTAATACCTTCAATTTGATCAATAATTCACTAATCTATCCTCTCGGGATGAATAACCCATAGTTTATCCCTATGTCCTAATTGAATAAATAAATTGACTTTATTTACTCCCTTTTTCCTAAGTCTTCACAATTAATTAATTTTTAATTAATTAATTGCCTAATTCCAATTTATGGAATTTTTGTAATTTCATAAATACTAATTTAGATTTGTGAGGAATATTTATTTATTAATTGAATTTCTATCCTCTTAATCTCACCTAATTGTCATATCCCTTAATTGTGCTTCATTTCCTATTAATTAGCTCCATGAGCTCTTCCACCTTCCTTATTCATTTTACTCTAATTATGCTTCCATATTTCTTCTTCCATTTTCCCTCCATTATGCATTGATTTATGCATTCTAATTCACCTAATTGCCTCTCATTTTCTATAAATTGATATGCATTCTTCTTATTCATGGTTAGAACCACTATCTCCTAGTATTCTCATTATCAATTTGTTCTTCCAAGTTCTTTGTGCAATTGTTTTATTTTCAAAGAGCAACATAATCTACCTTTATGGAGAAGAAAGGAGGACATGGGAGCTACACTTGAAGGGAGTTTTAAGTGTTTTCATGCTTTATGTTATACACTCATTTCAAATGGTTTTAATGATAGATTAGATAGGTTTACATGTCTTTAGGGATTTTTGGTTTCCTTGATATGCTTTTCATTCCTTTTTCTTGTCTTACACAAAGATGGAGCAAGTTATGATTGATTGCAGAGCAACATGGGAGACAAAAGAACAAACAGTGAAAACTTTGATTGTTTTATCAAATTCGTATGGATCCAAGTGTTGTGGTCATGATATGGTTACATTGACTAGGATATGTTATTGATACTATGATCTCTATAGGATTGGAGTAATACAAGGCATCATTTCAGTTGGCAGAAGATTATTCTATGCATGATAGAAAAATGTTTGAACTGGTTTGAGTAGTTGGTGTTAGGTTGGTGTGTGGTGGTGATGAGATCAGTTGCAGTAGATGTTCTCATGATCTAGGTGTCAAGGTGATGTGACATAACAGATTTCTAATGATTATTTTCTATTTCATTATTCGAGGTGATCGGATCTATCAAGTTTTGGAAGCATGTTGGGGAAGTCAAATAAAGTTTGATTGTTCTTAGTTCAAATCAATGTGCGATGAATCTTATCGCTGACCTGACTTTGTAATCAAATGTTCTAGAGTGGTAATATGTTTTAAGGTTTAAGGATTGACCATGAATGATTTTAATTCAAATATAATACATTTTTTAAGTCGGTTAAATGCCCTACTGATCATGTAATATATATATGTAAATCAATGAAGCATGCAAGGGTAGATCGTGGATATGAAGGTGTGGTCAACTGAAGAGAGAAGATTTTATGTAAGAAGCATAAGTGTCATGCTTAATTGGATATGAAAAATAAGAGGAGGTGTGTTACACCTAAATAATTGTACTTTTTAAAATCCCAATAGGTTCTGTAAAAAAATCCCTTAATCAGGTAGATCCTAATAGGTCTTGATCAGTAAATATTTAACCAGGTGACACTTTAATTAGGTTTTAAATCCTTTAAAAAGGTTACTCCTAATAGGGCTAGAGGTAAATCCCTTAACCAAGTGACTCATAACAGGGTTTGAACCTAATCAGGCATCATTGTAAGCTCCTAACAGGACTATGCCTTTAACATGGCGCATTTCAGAAGAGTGAAAATACTTGTGGGTATTAATTCCCACCATGGTTTTTACCAAATGGTTTCCACAATAAAAATACTAATGTTCTTGTGTTGCATGTTTGGATGGTTTCAATTGTTTCATTGTTTATTGTTGCATAAGTTTTAAATTTGATGAATGTTGTTAATGTTTTGAATGAATTGGTGAAGAGTTTCTAATCTGATAAATTTTTGATTAACTCCCCTCTCAGTAATCCTGGACCTTATAGTATTAACAATTGGTATCAGAGCCTAGGTCCTCTTTGTGGTAAGATTAATATCTTGAGGAAAAGATCAGATGATGAAGAAGGAAGGTCTTAAGTTCACAAGAGACAACTTCACAATATGGAGTGATAGGATGAAGATCTATCTGAAATACACGGGGACACAGTTCAGGAATCATGTGGAAACAAAATATATAGTTCCTACCAGAACTCTTAATGTAGATCAACTGAAGGAGAAATAGGAGAAAATGCAAGCACTAGAATAAATTGTAAGAACCTTGTATGATACTGAGTATATTGACATTCATGTACTTGAGACTGCCTTTGATGTTTGGGAAATGTTTTTAAGCTAATACATGGTTGAGACAGACATGTGCAAAAAGATAAGGTAGACAACTTGAAGGGAAAATATGATGACATGAAAATGGTGGAAGGTGAGAACATTGCTAAATATGGTCAAAGGATAAAATAAGTAGTTGGTGCTATCAAAGATTCTAGTGGTAACATTAAAGAGTGTGATGTGGTTAGTAAAATGTTGAGAAACTTGCTATCTGGATATGCTAGTAGATTTTATGCTATACAAGAATTAAGGACATTTGATATTGTTTCTGTTAATGGATTGATTAGTAAGCTCAATGATTTTGAATTAAGAAACTAGGATAACAGTATGCCTAAAGTTTAAGAAAACTTTAAGGCCTCTTTGTCATTAGCATCAAATAAGAAGGGAAAATAGATAAGTCATGAAACTTCTTGCATGACAAGTTATACTAGGGAACTTGAATCTATCTTGGATGAAGAGAAGAAGAAAGAAGAACTTGAAGCATTACTTGCAAGAAGACTACATAGAGTTATTGGTAAGTATAAAGAAAAGCTACATTTGAAACTTTTTTCATGTTACAAAATAGGTAATATTGTTGCTAAATGTCCTAATGGTGAACAAAAAGAGAAGATAAAAGGATTCAAGGGAAAAGGAAAGAAACAGTGCTATGTTGTAGTAGATGAAGGTGCGACTAATGAAGAATCTGATGAAAATGATGAAGAAGTATTGTTTTTTGCAGTCAAAGAAGAAAATTCTTAAGATGATAAGGCATTGGTATTACACATGGAACATGGTAATGTATGGGTCATTCATAGTGGGTGCTCACATCACATGGCCAGTAACAATAGTAAGTTCATGAAGCTAGATGAAAATGATGGTGGTGTGGTCAGGTTTGGAAATAATACACCCTGCATGGTAAGAGGTTAAGGCTCAATCTCTATGAATGGTAAAATAAATATTGATGATGTTTATTGGGTTGAAGGTCTTATATATAACTTGTTGAGTGTTGGTCAGTTGAATAAAAAAGGTTATCACTTAGAGTTCAAAGGAGGTATGTGTAGGATATGTGGAAGATCAAGAGATCTGATTGTAACTTGGAAACAAACTAAAGGTAACTTATTCCATATGAATACTAGTGTTAATATTTGTTTGGTTTCTAAGGTTGAAGATAGTTGGTTGTGTCATGTAAACTTTGATAGCTTGATCAAGGTTAGTAAGTCAATTTTTTTTTATGGGATTGCCACAACTTGTGAAACTAGACAATGTAATGTGCAAGGAATGCTAGTTGGGTAAGATGGCATGTTCTAATTTTAGTAGTAATTCTTTTTCTTCTAAAAATATATTGGATTCAGTTCATACTGATCTTTTTGATCCTATGAGGACAAAGAGTTATCATGGTGATAAGTATTTCATGTTGTTTATTGATGATTATTAAAGAATGATGTGGGTGACATTCTTGAAGGATAAATTTGAAGCTTTTTATAAGTTCAAAGTGTTCAGGGCACTTGTTAAGAATGAAACATGTAAGAGATTGAAGTTTTTAAGATTATACAGAGGAGGAGAGTTCACTTCATGGGAGTTCATTGAGTATTATGAAGAAAATAGAATCAAGAGACAAATGTCAGCACCAAGGACTCCTCAACAAAATAGAATTACAGAAAGGAGGAACAAAACAATGATTGATGCTACTAGGACAATGATGATTCAAGGTGGCATACCTAATTCATATTGGAGAGAGACCATTAGAACTACAATCTACACAATGAACCAGGTACAAGTGAATAAAGGAACCAGTAAGACACCTTATGAATTTTGGTATGGTCACACACCTAGTGTTAATTATTTCAAAGTTTTTGGTAGTAGATGCTACTTCAAGAGAGATTATTTCACTAAAAAGTTTGATCCTAAGAGTGATGAAGGTATTTTCTTGGGATATTCTACCAAGAGAAAAGCCTACAAGTGTTTCAATAAAAGGACTAACAAGATGGTTGAAATTGTAAATGTGAAGGTAAATGATTATCCAGAGAAATTTCATGAAGCAAGAAAGAAAGAACCAGACAATGATCAGGAATTTGTGTATGTACAACCACAAGAGAAAGAAACTGTTGAATAGAACAATGAGGAAGAAGTGGTTCAACCAGTTGAACAAGAAGAAGAAGTATCTAGACCTAAACCTGTTATTCCAAGGTATGTAAAATTGAATCATTATGTTGATTGGATCATTGGTGATAAAGATGTTGGAGTGTAGACAAGAAGGAGAATCAGAGAAAGTATATGTCTGATTTCAAAATTTGAGCCTAAGACCATAAATGAAGCATTGAAGAATGATGATTGGATAAAATCCATGGAAGAGGAACTTGATCAGATTGAGAAGAATGACACATGGAAATTTGTCCCTAGACCAATAGAAAAGAATGTGATTGGTACAAAGTGGGTTTTCAGGAACAAACTGAATAAAGATGGAGAAGTGGTTTGTAATAAGGCAAGACTTGTGTGTAAGGGCTATGCACAAGAGGAAAGACTAGACTATAGAGACACATTTTCTCCTATGGAAAGACTTGAAGGGGTAAGAATGTTACTTTCTTATATATCCTATAAAAAGTTTAAAGTTTTCCAAATGGATGTTAAATCTTCTTTTCTAAATGGGATTCTCTCAGAAGAGCTTTACATAGAGCAACGAGCTGAATTTTCATTGACTGAGAACAAGGAAATAGTGTGCAAGTTTTAAAAGGCATTGTATGGACTGGAACAAGAACCTAGATCATGGTATGAAAGATTACACTTGTATATCATCAAGATTGACTTCATAAGAACAAGTGAAGATAGTAATGTGTACTTGAAGGTTGAAGGTGATAAGATATTGTTAGCTGAAGTGTTTATGGATTTTATAATTTTTGGAGGAAATGACGAGATGAGATTGGAGTTTGTAGAAGAGATGAAGAAAGAGTTTGAGATGTCAATGATAGGAGAAATTAATTTCTTTATTAGATTGATAATTTCACAACTCAAGGATGGAATCTATATCACCCAGTCCAAGTATATAAAGGAAGTGTTGAAGACCTTTAGAATGGAAGTTTATAGGACACTTGGAATCCTCATGGTGACATGATGCAAGCTATCTAAGGAGGATGGGTCAAGTGAAGTGGATGAAACTCTATACAGAACCATGATTGGTAAGTTTCATTATGTTGTTCATAATAGACCAGACATTGCACAAGAAGTTGGAATAGTGGCTATATTTAAAGATAATCCTAAGGAATATCACATGGTAGTAGTGAAGAGGATATTCAGGTACTTGAAAGGGATAGAATACTATGGTCTTTAGTATGATCACAAAGGTTATATCTCTTTGAGTATTTTTACTAATGCAGATTGGGCATGAAACATTAATGACAAAAGGAGTAAAAGTGGAGGAGCATTCTTTCTAGGAGGAAGACTTGTGTCATGGACAAGTAAGAAGAAAAATTGCATCTCCCAATCTACTACAAAAGATGAGTATGTTGCAATAGCTATCAATTGTACACAAATTGCATGGATGAAGAAGATCCTAGAAGGTATCAAAGAGATGGTAACTGAACATGTGACTATCTACTCTGATAATACAAGTGTAATCAATATTTCAAAGAATCTTGTAATGCATTCTAAGAGTAAAAATATTACAATCAAATATCATTTCTTAAGATAGAAAGTGCAGTAAAAGGTATTCAAGGTGGAATATCTTCCAACCATGGAGTAGCTAGTAGATATATTCACTAAACCATTTCCAAAAGATACTTTTGAGTATCTGAGAGGTAAGTTAAGGGTTATTACGCTACATGAACGACATTAAGATGTTGTTGTAAGCATCAATCTAGTGGACTTGCTGAATATCTTTCACTCTTGGATTGATGTTAAAGGGGACTACTCCTTAGGGGGAGTAGTCAGTGGCAGAGGAAGATGGTGCATCTTTAGGTGACCTATGTGGTGCCTTTGGCATTGTTGCCAAAGGGGTAGAAGATTAGAAGAAGACTTTGAAGGAGAAGACCAGGATGATCACGACAAAAAATTCGGTGCATCAGCTAAGGGGGAGTAATTGTTATTAGATCAATGTGGTGTTGTCATCAATGCCAATGGGGGAGATGGTTGGAATAACTAATGTAGAGATTGATTTAGTGTTGATTGATTGTTACAATTTTGATGATAGGAAGATCAATTATTGTGTTTTCATTGATGTCAACTTGGTGTTGTATTTTTTGATGTTGTTCCTAATGTGCTGCTAAGTATTTGTGCAGATGAATGTTGCATTGCAGTAGGAATTAGAGTGTGTGATCAAGGTTAAAGACTCAGGTATGTCTTTGGATGTATTTTACATGATTGTGTATGCTGGAAACAAACATGGAGCAAGTTATGATTGATTGAAGAGCAATAGGTAAGACAGAAGAATAGATAGTGAATTATTTGATTGTTTTATCAAATTTGTATGGATGAAAGTGTTATGGTCATGATATGGTTATATTGACTAGGATATGTTATTGATGTTATGATCTCTATAGGATTGGAGTATTGCAAGGAATAATTTTAGTTGATAGAAGATCATTATGTGCATGATAGAAAAATGTTTGAACCAGTTTGAGTAGTTGATGTAAGATTGGTGCGCGGTGGTGATTTAATCGGTTGCAGTGGATTTTTTCATGATCCATGTGTCAAGGTGACGTGACATAACAATTTTATAATGATTATTTTCTATTTCATTATTTTAGGTGATCAAATCTATCAATATTTGCAAGTGTGTTGGGGAATTCAAATAAACTTTAACTATTCTTAGTTCAAATCGATGTGCGGTGAATCTTATGGCCGACCTGAGTTTGTAATCAAAGTCTCTAGAGTGGTAATATTTTTTAGGGTTTAAGGACTAAGAGGTAATGATTTTGATTCAAATATAATACATTTTATAAGTTGATTAAATTCCCTAATGATCATGTAATGTATACATATGTAAATCAATGAAGTATGCAAGGGTAGATTGTGGATACGAAGGTGCAGTCGATTGAAGAGAGAATATTTTATTCAAGAAGAAGAAGTGTTGTTCTTTATTGGATCTGAACAAGAAGAGGATGCATACTACAATCTGATCATTGTACTTGTTTGAATCCTAATAGGTTCTGCAATAAAATCCCTTAATTGGGTAGATTGTAATAGGTCTTGATTAGTAAATCCCTTAACTAGGTGATTCTTTACGTAGGGTTTAAATCCTTTATCATGGTTACTCCTAATAGGTTAAAGCTCCTAACAGGCCTAGAGGTAAATCCATTAACTTGGTGACTCCTAACAGGGTCTGCTCCTAACCGGGCATCATTATAAGCTCCTAATAGGGCTTGGCCTTTAATAGGGTGCATTTTAGAAGAGTGAAAATAGATGTGGGTTACCCACCATGGTTTTTCCCTCTAACCAAGGGTTTCCATGATAAAAATATTGTTTTTCTTGTGTTGCATGTTTGGATGGTTTCACTTGTTTCATTTTTTATTGTTGCATAACATTTAAAGTTGATGAATGTTGTCAATGTGTTGAATGAATTGGTGAAAATTTTATGATCTGATAGATTATTGATTAAACACCCTATTAGTAATCCTAGACCTTATAGTCTTAATAGATACATATATGTATTGGAAGACATATAAGTTAGATGTACTGTCATTGATGTCAACATATTTTTTGAACAATTTGAATGATAGTTTGGCCAGTGGTGCAGTATGCTCAGTGGTCTGGTGAGAAACGTTTATTGAAGGCAAGTGGTCATGGATATATGGAGAATATTTAAAGAGATACTTGGTCTATGTCAATTTATAGAGGAGCAAATGAAATTTGGGATGATTTGTGAGGTCAAATGTGGTGACTGGTATTTCCATTTGTTCAAGAAGGTGACAATGTGATATAAAAAGGTTTGGTGTGCATGTTAAAGTGAATATTTTTATCTGGGCATCTAGGTGAATATTTGGGACATCCTGATGTGTTCTAAATTCATAAGGTTCATGGTCTAGAGGTTTGTAAGGCATTTTTTTAGTTTTATCATAGGGTGTTAATATTGTTCTTGAGATTTGGCATGAGAGTTGTTGATAAATCTGATGACTTGGATTGGTTTGGATCATTTTTATTATTCATGATGCCTATGGATGTTCTTGGAACATGTGTCTATTGATTTGGTGGTCCACATGGATTATGGTGATCCTGTTTGAAGGATTTTTCAGCTGGTGGTATTTTTATTTATGTTCTTTGCTTACTTGATCAGTAAATCATTTTGTGAAGTTCAAGGCATGATTTGTGGAATGTGTTATGAGATCAAGGTGATGATAAGGATAATTATGATGGTTTAGCAATCAAACATGAATTTTCATTATCATTTTTGGCAAGTGGATTTAGATTTTGAAATGAAATGTGTGTGTCGAACTTGTTTATTTTTCAAGGTTAATGAATTAGATATAAATAGGTAAAAAATTGTGTGGCACAAACATTTTGAATTGCTTGGAGAGAAAGTGTGAAGATTTGTAGAGGGTTGAATCACTTGTTTGAAGGTGGCAGAGAGGCTTTGAGTAGATATCTATGTTATTATTTAAATTCACTGAGAGGATGGGGTGAATCAGTGCACCCAAAAATCTGAAACATTTCTTTAATAGCTTCCACAAAATCCAACATGCAAAAGAAAATATTACATAGAAGCTAAGTGCATAAACCATTCACACAAAGTAAACTCAAGACACAAGATTTTTCACATGGAAACATTTGGTAGAGGGATAAAACCATGTGTGATATAATACCCACAAATTTCACTAGTGCACCAAAGAAATCTACCATGGTAGGAGCAATTACAAACACCCTGCTAAGGGTATACCCGATGAAGAGTATCTTTAGCCTGGTTAGAAGCTAATACAAGTCCTATTAAGAACTACCATGTTAAGGGATTACAAACTCCTTTTGAGAATTAACTGGTTAGAGGATGTATACTTCATATCCTATTAAATATCATGCTCACCCTATTAGGAGTGACCTTGCTAAAGGATTTTACCTACAAACCTGTTAGGGCTTGCCTTGAGATAGACCCAAGAGTAAATGACCTAATTATGACACTTCATGTCTGACACATCCACTTCAATTCTGATCACAACATCTCATTATGTATCCAACAACATCATACAATCACAATCACCTATCACAATGCCTCAACTCTCCAACAAAAACCCTAAAATTTGATTACTTCCTTATTTTATAATAACTTGTCCAAGTTGTCCTTTTTCCCTAAAATGTTTTACCCACCAACATAAAATCAAATTTGATCATGCAAAAATGCATTGGTCAACCAAATAAATTTAACACAACATTATCCAAGTCATAAGAAATCATTTACACAAATTAAATTGACTGGTTAGCTGATCTCATCAAACTTGTTATGCCTATCTCCTATTCTTCCTGTCAATGTCACTTGAATCCTCAATAACTTTCTCCATTTGTCAATCTAACTGGTGTGAACATAAATATAAATTTATATGTCTTGGTAGATGATAAATTCATGATCAAACACCTTAACTTGATCTCTAACTCTAAATTCGGTTGCATGTATCTCACATATTGTCTTCTTCCTAGTTGATTGAACACTTAGTCATTTCCTCAATTAGATCCTTCAACACCATTGGAAAAATTGATCTCATGCTTCTAATAGATCATTTTTTGAGAAATTATGACACCAAAATACAATATCACAATCAAAACTTAGATCACCTTCATCAAATGCCAACAATATCCCCCTTTTGCATTGATGGAAATACTTAATACAATAAACAAAAAATTGCTAAGTGTTTAACTACTTGCATAAATGAAACATACATTACATTGCAAAGTAGTAAACTAATTTCTTATAGCTCAATAGCTACCCCTAGGAATTACAAACATGTAAACTACTCCCCTTAACCATTACATTACATTTTTCATGGACATAGCCAAATTTCAGCCTAATACACTACTCCTTTGACAACAATGACAAAGGTAGTACAAAGATGTAAAAAAATTATTTACGTAAGAGTATAAACACCTAATTACATTCTACTAAAGCTATCATTTAAATTAAACTTAAAAATCTATAGATCATTGCCCCAAGTCTTCAGTAAAATCTCCACAAATGAAATATATCCACTTAGAAAAAATATGAATTCTTCTGGTCCATCAATTGTGCACACATCTGGAAATGCTAAAGTCTTCTCAGTTTCCTTTACACTATGTTGCAAAATGTCTAACTTAGGAATCAACAAACTTTGTAACTCTATCATGTTATCAATTCTTTTATCTTGCTCATTCATGTTTGATTTCAACTTGTCATTTATGTTGCTAACGTTAGCACCAAAGTTACTAGCAGGCTCATTGATAGAATCAAATTTTGAAACAAGTAATCTAAGCTCTTGATGAGCTTCACATTTTCCCCTTTCTAAATCTTTCAAGAACTGGGAAAGTCAAATATAGATTTAATAATCTTACCACCATCATTCAATGCACCCTTTAACCGATTGATAGCCAATGTAAGTGTTTTATTGTCTGAGATAATTGACTGTGCCAACTTCTATGATCTCTTATTTTCATATACCTTCTCTACTCTCAAGACTGCAGCATCCTCTAATCTCTTCATTTCCTCACTACTTCAAGTGACCAAATGGGCTAATTTCTCTATCGGTGTGGAAGTCTCAGCATAGTTCACATCACTTAATAAATCTAAAAGTAAATATATGGAAGAGATTTTTACATGTGCTTCTTGTTGCATCCTTTTATGTTTAGCTTGTAACTTAATTGTAATAGAAAACTCTATCATCTCTTTGGGGCTCATGGTGCTTAATTCAATCTCTCCTTTAATCTATATATCATCATCAATGCTCATTTTGGACTGTGTGGGAGGTGTTGCCTTGTCTTCATTTTTTTTTCTTTTCATTATTTTCCCCCTTGTGTACCTATTTCCCTTGTGTGTCATCATTTGTGGCCTCCTTTTCTTTTACTTTCTCTTACTGGTGTTCATCAATAGAAACTTTTTCTTGTGAGTCATCAGTCACAGCCAAATCGGTACCCATGTTTACTGGTTCTTCTTCTTGTTGTTCCTTATGAACATCTTTTTTTACTGCTTCTTCTTCTTCTTGTTCCTTATGAACATCTTTTTGTGCATGTCAATCATGTTGATCTTGTGCATCCATTTTCTCATCCTGAATCTCAATGGCAGGGATATCACATGTATTTTCCACCTCATCTCTAATTTCTGCAAGTGTGACCTTTACACCATCAATAGTGAATCCCTCATCAGCCTAAGTAACCATTGGATCATCCTCTTTATCTCCTTTGTTTCATCCTTCATCAATTGGGTCTCTCCAATCAAAAAATTTGTAACTCTTTCTCTTGTTATGAATAAAGATATTACCTCTTTGATCTTATCATTTATTTCTTCCTCAAATGAGTCAAGTAATAGTCTCAGTAGAACATATTTCACCAACTCATTATCTTTGAAAAGTGCTTCCCTCCATCTTGCATCAATTTTATCATATAAAACATTGGGAATTTGGCCTTGTAGTTGAAATAAGACTTGACTTAACCTATTAATACTTTCAACTACAACATCCTCAAATTTCAACTGATCTTCTTCATCAAGTAAGTGATAGTACTTATTGACTCCAAAAAGTACACCATATTTACTAAAATTTTGAATGATTGAATTTGTATAAACTACTTTACCAGATTTAGACTCAATAGTATTAGTAGTGGAGGAACCTATCACCTTACATTTATTTCCTTTAGCCTTTAGTTCCTTCTGCTCTTCTTCAGATTCTTTTTCTTCACTTTCTTCAGCAACAACTTTCTTATCCCTCTTTGTATTTTCTTTTTTTCTTGTTCATGTCACCTTAGTTGTGCTTTGTGTCTCCTTGAGTGATGTATCTTTAAGCTTAGCACTCCTTACTATTTTCTTGTCTTGTGTTTTTGTAGGAGGAGAAATTTTCCCCTTCTTGACTTGTGTAGCACTTCTAGTTGTCTGACCGGTTGGGGGGCACTACTGGTTGCCCCAAAAAACTTCAACATCATCAACATCTGTTGCACCTAATGTACTATCTTTCTCTTTAGCATGTTTGCCTCTTTCCTTCTCGATTTTTTCCTTTGTGAAACCTTTTCGAGTCATGAATTTCTCAACATCCTTTCTCAATTTTCTCTTAATCACTGGTTCTAATAAATCTTTATGTACTTGAAATGACCTCTCCTCATATATCCCAAACCTTGGAGTCTTGGAATCAATTGGTTGAGCCAACATATTCTTTGCATAAACAATCAGAATGTCTCCTTCCACTTCATAACCCATAGGCACCACCCATGAGGTCCTTGGCTCAAATGCTTCCATCATACAAGTGTCTGTGTCTACCATGAAGAAAATATTATCCTTATATCTTTGAATAATTTTTTATGGTATCATTTCCTTCTCATGCATCTTCTTTTGAAAATATTTTAGGTATCCCCATACTTTGCTAGTGAAGTTATTTCCTAAGAGTTTGATACAATTATTAATTTGAATAAAATCTGGGGTATTCATCAACCAACTGATGTTACTGATACCAGGGAAAATGTTTTTCAACTAAAAAATAAGCACATGATTACCTGACCATATTTAAACTTATTCTCTTGTCCCTTTTGATCTTTTCCAGATTCACCATTAGCTACTCTCTTGTGGCTTCATCCAAATTAAAGTCTTCATTCTCCTTAATCATCATATGTGTTGCATGAATAACACCACCAGGTATGATATTCATCCTACTAGAATGATACACCTTACAACCAATAACCATAGATGCATATTTTATCTCTTCATTTAAAATATCATTCACAGTCATAGCACAACCATCCCACTTAGATTTTGTCAGTCTGATCACTTCATCCTTAGGAATGGTGTGAAGAATGGTCATATCACTGGTTGCACATAGACCGGTTAAAACATGTATTTCCTCCTTATTAATCTTATGTGGTTGATCTAACCACATGAATTGGTCATGATTTCTACTTAGGACAAATTTGATATGATCATCTTCAAATTCATCAGAATAATTAACTATGTGATGAAAACCTTTATCATCAATTTATTTGTGCTCGACCTTCAACACTAATTTTTCATCACATAACTTATTGTATTTTTCTTCTATTTCCCTTGATCCTAGGTCTTCCAATTTTTAATGAATGAAAGCTCTAACATCTTCTACATGCAGAACATCATAGGGAACACTAGTTAGGGCACCCGATGGGTTTTTTTCCATCAATTTGTATGGATATTACTTAAAATCCAATCATGGCTTCTCAATACTATCAATCAACTTAGGAGTATCCATCTTAATTTTTCAACCACAAGAGCATATATTAGATAAATACCTCAAATAGTTCACAACTAGGGTTCTTTCTGAAGAACATGACAACACCCGATTGATTTTCTCTTCCAAATCAACACAAAAAATATCTCCTTATCACTTAGATCTTTGTAAATGGCTTGAATAATGATACTTTCACTCCACAAAATATTTCACAATATGCAAGGTGAAAATGAAATCCAAAATAGCCTTTTTATCTACCTTCACACACATATATTAAATGCACTTATTGATAGAGTTTACCTTTTCACCGATTTACACAAAAACTCATTACCAATGATCAAAACACTATGTAACTAATAAAAGCTTCATAATAAATTCCAAAAATCCTTATTGCATCTTAAAATACTGATAGATCTTACCATACACCTATAGGAGTCCAAAGATGGATTCAACAATACTTGCTCCCGCTAAGCCACATGAAGACTTTTCTTGATGATGAATTCTCCACACCTGATGGAGATGTGGATTCCTGTAATGTCTTACTATATTCCTTTTTATTCCAAATTTTTTTCATCTATTTCCTGGCCTCTTCTACATTCATAATATTCTTTTATTTCTGATTTCTCGATTGGTTTATCGACTGGTTCCTTGACTGACAATTCCTTGCTAGATGTCCAATATTCTGAAAATTAAAACATGGCATTCCAGTTGATCTCCATGGTCCATCATTACCTATTTTAGACCTCACTCTAAAATTTACAGCCATGTTTCCATAGTTACCACATATTGATCATGTGACATCAAATTGCCTTACTCTCTGGTAAGGTCTTTCCCAGTTCACTGATGACCTTTGATTGTTCACTCTTGACTTGCACTCATCATCTTTGTGATGATATTTTTTTAGTTGTAATAGTAACCATTAAAGCACCTATATTTACTACTGGATCTAGATCTAAAATCATGAGCAATATGTCCATACTTATTGCAGTTATAGCAATATCCATCAAAAGTGCTAGTTCTATTTGCAGACATGCTTCTACATTCATTTGTAGTATGACCTACCTTATGATAATTGAAACATACAGGTTTGTAGGATTTCTTACTAGAATTGCTTTGTGTTACCCTTAGTGGAGACTTTCCTTCTTTCTTGATCTCCTTTGTTCCAAAAGATTCACCAAC
This sequence comes from Thuja plicata, assembly GCA_018584345.1. Lineage (NCBI taxonomy): Eukaryota > Viridiplantae > Streptophyta > Pinopsida > Cupressales > Cupressaceae > Thuja > Thuja plicata. Next base: position 502,797 of record MU223947.1, read on the forward strand.
TTTAAAAGTAGAATGACTGGTATATCCAAGACCTGAGGTCTCTTTGTTCCTTCTTTAATTCCTTAGTTATTCATCAAGTTTTGTAGTGCTCTCATTGAATTTAATTAGAAGATCATTAGCAGTCTTCAACTCTCCTTTTAGTTTCTCATTTTATTTCTTCATATTTGTATTTTGTCTTAGGGATTCTTGATTCTCTTTCATATTTTCTTGTAGATGTTCATTTGTCTCATGTAAATGTGCATGCAATGTACCAACCTCTTTTTTAGATTTGAAATTTTCATCTTCCACAACTTTTAGTGATTCATCCTTGGCCTTTAGGGCATCTTCTGTAGCTTTCCTTTCATCCTCTATATATCTTCTTGATTCTAACTCCTCACCCATCCTGATTAATTGATCTTCAATCTCTCTCTTAAGGTTTTTCTTGTCATTTTAAATTTTTTATTTTCCATAGCCATGGCTTCTAGGGCTGCTTCAAATTCATTAGATCCACTTTCTTCAGACAATTTCTCAATGTAGTCTTGAATCTCACTTAATTTTTCAACAAGATCTTTTCTTTTAGCTCTTGACTACTTCAGTTGATTCTTCAATTCCTCAATGACCATTTTAGCTTCTTTGAGTTGCATATTGTGCTTCAACAAACCCTCCATATTTTCCTTAAGGATCCTACCCAATTTGTTAGACTTATTCAAGGGAATAAGGCTGTGATGCTGATTCTTAGTCTTTAAAGACACTTATATGGGGGTGAATCAGTGCACCCACAAATATGAAACACTTCTTTAATAACAAAATCCAACATGCAAAAGAAAATATTACATAGAAGCTAAGCACATAAACCATTCACACAAAGTAAAATGAAGACACAATATTTTCCCCATAGAAACCCTTGTTAGAGGGAGAAAACCACATGTGAGATGATAACCACAAATAGTAACAAAGGACCCATATACCTTCATGTTTGAGCTTGATATTCTTTGTAGGATTTATGACTATACTATTGATGCTCATGGGATCAGATTATTCCCTACCACATTAAAAGAGGTTACACTAAGATGGTTTATGAGTCTAGGATGAAACACAGTTGATAGTTGGGATGAGATGAAGAACAAATTCCTTCACAAATATAAGGAGTATAATAGGGGTAGTGACATAAGAAGTGGTGATATTTTTAGAATGACACAGAATGAGGATGAGAGTTTGAAAGACCATGTAGAAAGGTTCGTGTTCAATTTCAGAAATTCTAAGCATAATACACTTAGTGAAGATTCTCAAAAGCTTATATTCCTTAGGGGAATCAATTAAAGTTGTATGGAAGCTTTAGACCTTATGGGAGGAGGAGATATTACCCAATATGATTAGGATGACATAAGGAAGATTTTTTAAAATTACTCTAGGGCTACAATGAAAAAAAAGAAGAGGTTACCAAACTAGTGTGAGAAAGTCAACTAATGAAGGAGTTTCAAGAATGGAGATCACAAATTTGTTGAAGGAATTCAAGAAAGATATTATTAACAGCATGGCCACTTAGTTATATATAGGACAATAAAAAAAGAAGCATGAAGAGGAAGAATAAATGTTGACTGAATTTTTCCTCATTTCAGGTAGAAGAAGAGGGATTGCAAATGTAAACCAGTATCCAACTTAGATACCAAGAAAGTGCAACTAGAATTCAAACTAGAAGAAGATGATGAAGGACAAGTTTTCTATATTTCACAAAGATTACCATGGCCTTCAAGACAAGGTATGTCTCTTGATCCATTATCTTTTCCTAGTGCTTATTCAAATTGTTGGGATTGCTAAAACGCAATGCAACCAAGATCACCTGCATGCAAGACCATTACAAAGAAGAAGAAGACAGAAAGAGAAGCTAGGGCGGCCGATAGGCCAGAGACTGCAAATCCATTGAAACAGAAATAAGCTTCTATTAACTAAATGATTTACAAAGTAATCTCCTTATGAAATACAAAGATGACAATCCTTATAAAGGATGCCGAAACCCTAAAAGGGCAACTGCTAGGAAATAGAAACTTTCCTAAGACTAAAGAAACTGCCTAAGTGAAACTTAAGCACTAAAGAGAAATTGCTAAATTACTCTAACACCCCCCCTTAAGTGTAAC
>MU223947.1:505569-540481 GCA_018584345.1 Thuja plicata
AATCCTTATAAAGGATGCCAAAACCCTAAAAGGGCAACTGCTAGGAAATAGAAACTTTCCTAAGACTAAAGAAACTGCCTAAGTGAAACTTAAGCACTAAAGAGCAATTGCTAAATTACTCTAACACAAATTCCTATGTTCCTAATAACTAGTGGAAAAATTCATATCCACCATTTTTTGGTAATTACCCACAAAAGCCTTGGAACACCCCTTATAATGTTTGTTCAACTTATCAAAATCCCAATTATCCACCTCAATGGAAGCCACCTTAGAGGAACTAGAAACAAAACCCTCTATGGAGAATGAGTCAACAATGGCCAAATCAATCCAAAGTTTACTTGCAGCCTCCACCTCATCCTACTCAATCAGCTATCATGCCTCCTCCAAATCCAAATGCTAATGCACCAAGGCCTACTCAATTGACAGATCAACCTGCACCCAATCCCAATAATAAACCATAACAATAGTCAATTTATTAAGAAACTAAAATGCTTAAGGAGAAAGTGGAGAAACTCAGAGTTTTTAAGAATGGAAATATTTGTGGGGGAGATTTTGAAGGTGCTTCCAGGGTTATTGCTGCAGTTTGGAACTGTGATATCATAAAAGGTGATGTTATATATCAGGGGAACAATGTGGCTTGTATCAGATTTAGGCATCTTAAGGATAATACTACTTGGGTTCTTACTAATATTTATGCTCCTAACACTAAAAATGGACGATAGGTTTTTTGAAATAAGTTGTCCTCCCTAAGAAATATTTTTAGACATGAGGAATGGATTGTTATGGGAGATTTTAACACTCCCCTAAAAGAAATGAAAAAAAAGGAGGAAGCCAAACTAATCTGGAAAGCATAATGGAACTTTTGAATTTCATAGATAACCAAACTCTCCATGATATTGAGTTGCATGACATTAATTATACATGGAATAATATAAGTTGTGGATAGGAGCTTATCCAGGTAAGACTTGATAAAGCTCTCATTAGCAATGACTGGTTCACCCATTACTATTGTTTGATATCTTCCCATATGCAGGTTGGATCAGACCATAACCCTATTACTTTTCTAGCGGATCCCATATCCAAGAAAATGAATTTTCCTTACAAATTTGAGAAAATGTGAACTATGCATCCACAACTCGAACAAAAAATTGAGGAATGGTGGAAGATCAAAATTAAAGGAACTGCAATGTTTATCCTGGCAAAAAAACTTAAACATGTCAAGGAGAATATTAAAGCTTGGAATAAGGACACCTTTTGCAACATTTTTTCTACTAAGACTAATGTTTGCATGGAGCTGAAGGTCATTCAGGACACTATCTAGAAGGAAGGGTATGATAAGATATCAAGAGATCAGGAAAATAAGAAACTAGTTGAGCTTCATGACATAATTGCCAAAGAAGAAATTTTCTAGAGACAAAGATCGAGAAAGACTTTCCTGAAGAAAGGATACAGAAATAAAAAATATTTTTTCATGACTACCCTCAAGCATAAAATGGCTAATCGAATATATAATATTAATATCAATGTCACTCTTTAGGATGATGAAGATGCTATTAGAATGGAGGCCAAGAATGTTTTTCAAAATCTCCTAAAAAAGGACAAAGATCTGAATAAATAAGAACAAAGGGAGTTTCTAGAGTGCATTCCTAAAATCCTAAATGATAACCATAATGCGAGTCTTAATGCTATACCCTCTAATACTAAAATTAAAAGGCAGTCTTCTCTTTTGATGGGGAAAAAGCCCCTGGTCTGGATGGCTATCATATGTTCTTCTTCCAAAATTACTGGAATATTATTGAAAAGGATGTTACTAATGTTGTTAAAGAGTGTTTTGGATCTAGAAAATTGTTGAAGGAGTTGAATTGAACCTTTATAGCTCTAATACCGAAAAAACAAGTGGTTGATAAAATGGATTAATTTAGGCCTATTAGCTTATGTAATACTGCCTACAAGATCATTTCTAAGGTCCTTACCACAAGAATTTTGTCTATTCTTCCTTCCCTAATTTATTGGAAGCAAAATAGTTTTGTTCCTAGTAGACAAATCATGGATTCAATAATCTACATACATGAAAATGTGCATTCTCTAGTGATGTTGAAGAAGGAAGGCCTCATTCTTAAACTTGACTTATCTAAAGCCTATGATAGGGTTGATTTGGATTTTCTTGTGAAAGTGTTAAGGGCTTTTGGCTTTAACAAGAAAATCACTGATCTTATATTTCAGCTCATATCTTCGGCTACTTTCTTGATTTTGGTTAATGGATCTCCTACTTCTTTCTTTAAATAGATAAGGGGTCTGAGGCAGGGGAATCCTCTCTCTCCTATTCTCTTCATCCTTATGGTTGAATGTTTGGGTAGGTATATGGAGAACCTAGTTAGGAAAGGGGATTTTAAAGGATTAAATCCTTCTTTTGCCAATCAAGTTTTCTCCCATCAGCAGTTTTTTGATGATTCATTTATAATGGGTGAAGCTTCTGTTAAAAATGCTATCAATATAAAAACTGTGTTGACTAAATATGGGATTGCTTCAGGTTAGCTTATTAATTGGGGAAAGAGTTCTGTGTTTTTCTTTAATGTTCCTAAAAAAAGATAGATAAGAATTATGAGGATTTTGGGCTGTGTTATGGGGACTCTTTCAGGTACTTACCTTGGTCTCCCTTTATTCCTAGAACAACCTGAATTCTTCTGGAGCTCTTTAGTGGATAGATATCATAGTAAAATTTCTGGTTGGCAAGGTATGTTGTTGAGTCAAGCTGGAAAGATTTAGATTCTAAGATCCACCCTTCAAGGTCTTTCTATTTATGCTCTGAGTATCTTTAAAATCCCCAAGAAGTTTGGAGAAGCAATTGAAAAGATCCAAAAAATATTTGTGGACTAGAATGGAGAACAAGAAAAGGATAGCTCTCATTTCTTGGGACAAGGTTTGCATACCTGTTAACAAAGGGGGTCTTGGTTAATGCAAAATCAAAAATCTTAATGATCACCTTCTAGCAAAACTTATATGGAGATACTATAATGCCAAGGGTGAATGGACTCTTATATGGGACAATAAATACAATAAGGAGCACCCAAACCTTGCTAGATTTCTCAGTAGGGATAGTGGAGCTGGAGGATCCTTTATATGGAGAAATTCTATGAAAAATAAAGAAATTATAAGAAAAGGCATCAAATAGAAAGTTGGAAATGGTAGAAATGTCCTTTTTTGGGGAGATGATTGGATATTACAACCCCCCCTCAAGGAGTGCCCTGGATGGAAGGAATTTGAGATCCAGTTAAAGATTAGATTTGGTAGGAAAGTGGTGGATTATTGGGATAGGGATCACTGGAAGGATCTAACGGTTATTGATAATTCTCTGGGACAACTCAATAAATTTCATAATTCTACTATTTTGATTAAGGAGGAAGACATGATAATATGGAATTATAGTATGAATGAGAACTTAACTATCTCCTCCTTGTATAACCAGGAGTTTGAGGATCTTAATGAGCCTTGTTGGGCTAAAGCTTGGATTATGGACCTCACCCCTAAGATTAAAGTCTTTTTTAGGATTTTGATACAAAACAAGGTTTTGACATATGATAATCTTAGAAAAAGAGGTTTGATAATTGTTAATAGATGTTACCTTTGTAATCAGGATGAGGAAAATATGAATCACATATTTATTCACTGTCCCTATGTCAAGATTATATGGGGTTACTTCTTTCAAATTCTGAACATTGAGTGGGTTTTCCTTGAGGATATGCAATCTTTTTAACTCTTGGAGCCATCCTTCAAAGAATGAAACTGTGGTCAAGGTGTGGAATTTTATACTACCCTATGTTTGTTGGGGAGTCTAAAAAGAAAGGAATGAGAGAGTTTTCAGAAACAAAGTGGCTAGTGAAAAGGAGGATTTCTACAAAATTAAGAGAGTTGTCAAAGAAAACTTGTATCTAAAGGAGAGATTTATGGAACCTCTAAATGAGGAGGATATTGCCTTCTTCAATATCTAGAAAATTAAAGGTAATTTTAGGAAGAAGAAAAATAAAGTCAAGAGAGAGGAAGAAAGATGGGATTGCCCTCCTAATGGATGGATGAAATTCAATTTTTATGGTGCTTCAAAGGGTAACCCGAGGGTGGAAGGGTGTGGGATAGTCATAAGAGATGAACAAGGATTTTGCAGGGGTATTAAAGTTGTCCCAATTGGAACTCAAAATAACCATGTTGCAGAGGCAAATGCTGCACTTCAAGGGCTTATCCTTGCTAGGAATAAAGGTTTTAAAAATTTGTGGTTAGAGGGAGATTCCCTCAATATTAGTAAATGCCTGAATAATGAAACTCCTTCCTCATGGTCTATTTATAATATAATGCAAAAAGTGAAAGGTATTATCTAATCTTTTGAAGACTGTGTTGTTTTGCATAACTTTTGAGAGACAAATGGAATTGCTAACTGGGATGCCAACATGGCATGCAAACTGTAGGTGGTGATGCAATGGCATGATGGATATTACATTCCATATCAAGCGAAATCATTATTGGATAGTGACCGACTGTAGAGTAGATGGAAAAAGGTCATAAATGGTAAGTCTAATAAAGTTTTTTAATGCAAAAGTGAAATTTCATTATTACCAACTATGGCGCAAGTACTAAGTGGTGATTACGAGTTGGATGTGGCACAAATTCTAGGTATATTTGGTAATATTGAGAGTGACTAGTGGTATTCTTAACGTCATTTTTAAGAACTATCATAGAGATCTAGTAATTCACACCATAGAGCTAAGATGGGTGGTAGTAAGAAGGGCGTTGATCCTGTTAACTATGATGAATGGGGAGAAATGAAAAAAGTTTGGAGGATACTAAAGGATGGTAGGATGGCGGTGTTTATGGAGCAGCTTCATGGCAAAAACCCTACTATTTCTAGGAATTTTTCAAGACTTGGAAAGATGGTAAATTGATGGTGGGAAACCAATACATGGAAGTTATGGAGGAGATTATAGCCGAGGCTATTGGTATGGGTATGGAGGGGCTTAAGTTCCATAGAGATAGAGATAATTCTGATAAATTTTGGGAGAAATTTTTGGAGTCTGACAAAGAGAAGGCTAGGTTGGTTAAGGTGGATACTTCCTATCATAACCCTAACCGGATATCTAGGCCATGGAGGTATGTTCTCTATGTAATCATTAGCTACATTACCCTTGATGGTAGGTTTACCCGAGCCTATGGACATCATTTCATGCTTCTGAATCATTTTAGACACAATGTCAAAGTTAGTCTTCCCTTCTATCTGCTTAGTTCATTGGATTTTACTATTAATAGTCTGTAGAAAGACCTGAAGGGTGATCATGCCTCTCACCAGGGTCTTATTGTTTTTATTTATGATCTTCTAAAAACAAAAAAGGTGGAGAGACCTCTGGTAAAAAAATTAGGGGGATGAGGAAGAAAGGGAAGGTGAAGAGGAAGATATCATGTATGAGGAGGAGACAAAGGATGATGAAGAAGACCCTCAGAGGTATAAAAATCCTAAAAATACAACTAAAAAGGGCTCTTCATCTAATAAAAACCAGAAGAAGACTATTGTGGAGAGCTCTGATATAGAGAATGAGTCTAGTGATGATACTCCAGAGGGGAGTAAAATAAGTGAGGAAAAATCTTAAAAAAACATTTCCTCGAAGACTAACCAGAAGAATCTTATGGCAGAGGAATCTGAAACAAAGAAGGAAACAAAGGATGAAGAGTATGAGGACAAAAAAAAAAAAGAGGCTAAGAAAAGAAAATGGGGGGAAGCTACGGGCAGTAGATCTAAGACCAACCAGAAAGGTAAAATCCCTAGCAAGAGAAAAATTTTGTTGCCCTCGAATGAGGAGGATGCGATGGAGAAGGAGAAGAATACTGAGGTTAACCTCAAGGAGGATGATAGGGATGTTGGAAATTAGATAGGTAATTGAGAGGGGAGGGGTGAATCAGTTACTCCAAAAAGAATACTTTGTCCCTTAGATGTCTTAAAAACTTTAACACTGTTACTTGGTTAATTAAGATATTTTTCTGTAACTCGAGTGTCAAAGCAATCTTTATAATATCTAATGCAATTATACTTTAGTGATTAAGTTTAGAAACATAAAGCATAAAAAAAATAACATATACACATGTGACACCAAGATTTAATGTGGAAACCCAATATGGGAAAAACCACCATTGTAGCTATTTTTCACTCGTCTAAAGTGAGCCGTGTTAGGAGCCAACCCTGTTAAAGGTTACAATAACACACTATTAGGTGTGACCCTGTTAAAGGATTTAATCACCTTGTGAGGAGTGGCCTTGTTAGAGGTCTTCAACACTTCAACATAGAAATGCTACCTTGTGAGAGGATTTACAAAAAGACTGTTAAGTCTACTATGTTAAGAGATTTGAGATTACTACTACAATTGTTAGAGAGTAACAATGAATTGACCTGTATGTGTAAGTAATCATCTTTGCTTATTTGGATCTCTATTCTTATTATGACTGGATCCTTGCTGATCAGATGTTCTATTGCAGCTCTGAGTGATCTATACTCAATCAGAATCCTATCAATTTCTCCTTCACTCTTCATTTCATAGAATTCCACACTTCTTCTTGTCTTCAAATTTTCACACTTACTTGCTCATATTCAATCCAAACTTGACCTTTCATATATATGATAAGCCCTGTCAAGTCGGCTTGAATATACTTCTAAATAATAATTCACAATTCAGTTGGCCTCATATAACCTATTAATTATGAAATGTAAATCACTGGTAGTCGGCTGCCACTGAATGCCTAACCATGACTAAAATGCCCAAGTGACTAGGTCAACATTGAATTTCTTCAATACCCGACTGAACTCGGTCAACACTAAAACAACTCATTCTATTCACCAACTATGCTCGGCTGAATGTAGACATTTGTGTAACATCACTACATAAGTGTATATACATGTGTAACATCACTGACAATAAAAAATTGAATAATTATCTTCAACAATCTCCCTCTTTGGCATTGATGGAAACACAACATGTCATAATACAAAGAATTGTAGAGAAACAGAAAACTTTCTTTAATGTCTTTAGCTCCATTCTGATTCTTATCCAAAAAACTCCCTCTGACATCAAAATATCCCTCCTACTATATTATCTTCTGTTTTATAGAAAACTCTCCCTCTTTTATCTTATTCTTATGTATTATAGAAAACTCTCCCTCTTTGACAACAGATGCCAAAGACTCCATCTCCACAAATACTATATAGAAATAGTCAATACTATTTTACTTTGTAATAATAATATACCCGAATGTACTAATTCATCTGCAATGTGCTCTGATGTACCTGCATCAACTGATAGATCTTCACTATCGCTCGGGTTGATGCATCACTAAACTATATTTTAGTGAGCTTCAGTTAGGGGAAGCACCCCTAGCTTTCCTTTAAGATACAAAAATGCATCCTTAGGTAAAGGTTTGGTGAATATGTTAGCAACTTGTTCTTTGGTATTCACATGTTCCAACCTTACTTCTTTATTATGTACCAATTCCCTCAAAAAATGATACTTTATTACTATATGCTTGGTTTTGGTATGCATCACAGGATTCTTTGAAATGTTAATGGCACTGGTGTTTTCATAGTAGATAATAACTTATTATTTTACTTCTTTCTTCATTCCTGACAACAACTGCTTGATCCATATGATGTTTGAACAGTTCACTGTTGTAGCAACACATGCTGCCTCTGATGTAGACTGAGAGATACAATTCTGTTTCTTGCTATTCCAAGAGACTAACCTCTTTCCAAGAAAGAAAGCTCCACCACTGGTGCTTTTCCTATCATCGATACTTCCAACCCAATCAGCATCAGTGAATGCCTTTAAATCAAAGTTTCCACATTTCTTATACCATAAACCATAGTCTTTAGTACCCTTCAGATATCTCAGAATTCTTTTGATTGCCATTAGGTGATTGTCTCTGGGATTAGCTGAAAATATTGCTACAATACCAACTCCCAATGCAATATCAGGTCTGGTGTGAACAACATATTTCAATTTTCCAATCATGGATTTGTAGTTGGTCTGATCTACCTCTTTTGAATCATCATCCTTAGACAATTTTTGTCTAGTACACATGGGTGTTCCAATAGGTTTGGAATCTTCCATACCAAATTTCTTAATTATCTCCTTGATATATTTTGACTGAGTAATGTAGATACCATCCTTCATTTGGTGTACTTGTAATCCAACAAAGAATTTGATCTCACCAAACATGGACATCTCAAATTCTTTACTCATAGCTACAGAGAATGCTTTGCATAGTTCATCATAACCAGTGAATAATATGTCATCAATAAATATTTCTGCTAACAGTATTTTATTCTGTGGTCCTTCTTTGATGTACAGGCTACTATTATCATTGGTTCTCTAAAATCTAATACTTACTAAATAGCTATGCATTCTTTCATAACAGGCTCTGAGTGCTTTCTTTAGTCCATATAATGCTTTGTGCAGCTTAAAAACCATATTCCTTCTACTAGGATCAACAAATCCTTTAGGTTGTTCAATGTAGATTTCTTCTTCTAGGATTCCATTTAGAAATGTAGATTTCACATCCATTTGATATACTTTGAATCCTTTATGTGCAGGATATGACAGAAGAGTTCTGACTCCTTCAAGTCTTGCAACAAGAGAAAAATTTTCTCCATAATCAATACCCTCTTCTTGACAATATCCTTTACAAACTAGTCTAACCTTGTTTCTAGAAAATTTACCATTTTCATTCATCTTATTTCTAAAAACCCACTCAGTTCCAATGATATTTTTTCCTTTGGCCTAGGCACAAGGGTCCAAGTTTTTTTCTTCTCAATCTGCTCAATTTCTTCATTCATTGCTTCTATCCAAATTTCATCATTCAATGCATCTTTAACAGTTCTAGGTTCAAATTCACTTAGTAAACATGTACCTTTGATTTTTTTCCTTGTCATTACACCTTCTGTCTGATCTCCAATTATATTCTCAAGTGCATGATGTCTTCTAACATATTTTTAAAGTAATAGATCCTTCAGTCTAGATTCTGGACTTGATCCACTAGGTCTGTAATTCTCAAAAATTCTTTCCTATTCCTCTGTCTGATTCTCGGGTTCCACTATCTATGACTCAGTTCCCTTTGTCTATGACTCAGGTTCCTTTGTCTGAAACGCAGTTCCCTCTGTCTGTGACTTGGTCTCTTCTACCAACAGCTTGGGTTGCACAGCTTGCAACTCGGGTTGCACAGTTTGTGCTAGTATATTTAGTGGTCAACAGTTTTGTTGTCCAATCACCATTTCTTGATTCATAGGTATAGTATCAGGTTTATGATACACAAATTTCTTATAGTCTTCAAGCTCTTTACTGCTCTTCTCTTCACATTTTTCTACAAACTCATCAATCTTGACATGTACACTTTCTATGACTTTATGAGTAGTAAGATTCAGACATTTGTATGCTTTGCTTTTACATGAGTAACCTAGGAATATTCCTTCATCACTTTTTGCATCTAGTTTTCCATTTCTTGCTTCCTTCAAGATGTAGCATCTACTTCCAAATAATTTGAAATAATGAACATTAGGTTTATAGAAATACCATAATTCAAAAGGTGTCTGGTTACTACCTTTCTTTAGTTGAACTCAGTTCAAGGTGAATATTTTAGTGTTGATGGCCTCCTTCCAGTATTTGGCAGCAACATTCTTTTCAATCATTAGGGTTCTGGCACAATCCATAATGGATCTATTTCTTCTTTCTTCTATTCCATTTTGTTGTGGTGTACCAAGGGTATATACCTATCTTTTGATTCCTCTCTCATTACAGAATTCATTGAACTCATTAGAAATGAATTATCCTCCTCTGTTAGATCTTAGGAATTTAAGTTTCTTTCCTATTTCCTTTTCAACTCTTGCAAGATACCATTTGAATTTCTAAAAAGCGTCTGATTTCTCTCTGAGAAACATGACAGTCATCATTTTGGAATGATCATCAACAAATAGAATAAAATACTTCTCTCCAGTATAGCTTGTTGTTCCAATTGGTCTACATAGGTCAGTATCTACCAATTCCAAGACTTCATCAGTATTGTAATTCTTGCTTTTGAAACTTGTCTTTCTCGTCTTTCCAATTTGACATTGTTTGCATATTGCTAACTCGGGTTTCTTCAAAATAGGAATACCTCTGACTCTCTTTTTCTTTCTTATGTTTACCAGATTATCAAAATTTACATGACACAACCTTTTATGCCATAACCATCTTTATTCTACTTGTGCAATAAAGCATGAACCTTCAGTGAGATCAAGATAGAATATATTACCTTTTGTTTGTCTGCTAGTTCCGACTAGGTTCCCTTTACCATCTAGGAGCTTGGCCTTACCATTCATGAATTCTACCTTGAATCCAATGTTGTTCAGTTGTGCTACACTGAGTATATTTCTCCTCAATCCTTCAACCCAATAAGCATCATTACATTTGATTCCATCTATCAGAATAATGCAACCTTTTCCTCTTTCAGGGCAAGGTTCATCATTCTTAAAACTGACACTCCCACCATCATAGTGTTCAAGATGTTCAAATTTTGTCTTATCACTAGTCATGTGATGAGAACAACCACTATCAATTATCCATGTGTCATTTTTATTGATGTGTAATAAAAGTGTTGTCTTTTCATCTTCTTCATTTGACTAATCCTTAATAGCAATATAAACCATTTCATCTTCTTCTTCATCACTGTCAAAATCATTAGCAATATAACAAAACTTCTTACCTTTATCCTTGTAGCTTTTGTAGTTCTTGAGATCTTTCTTGGTTTTGAATTTCTTGAACTTTTTCTCATCTTTGTCTTCTTTGTTTAGACACTTTGTAGAAATGTGACCAACCTCGTTGCATGAAAAACAAATCAATGGTATTTTTCCTCTGTTATTTCCTTTTTTGGCTATTCTTGCAAGTAATTCTTTGATGATGTCAAGATCTTCATCATCACTATCACTTTCAATCTTCTTCCCTTTTGAGTATCTATCCTTCTTACCAAGGTTTAATTTAGCTTTGAATGCAGACTCAAGGTTGCTAGAGCTAGGAGAGTAATTTTCAAAGTTGTCCATCTCAAAAGTTGTAAGCCTTCCCACTAATTTATCCAGAGTTATATCTTTATTGCACCTCGTCTCTTGAATAGATGAAACTCTAATAGCATAGATAGGAAGTAAAGTTCTTAGTACCTTGCTGACCACTGTTGTATCTTCAATTATTCCACTTGAAGCTCTGATGGCCCTCACAATCTTCTTGATTCTTTCACTGTATCTTGTAATGTCTTCTCCTTCTTTCATTTTCATCTGGTCAAATTGTCCTCTTAGACTTTCTACTTTGGCTCTTTTTAAATTTGCATCTCCTCCATGAATTTCCTTTAATTTTTTCCACATATCATAGGCTGTAGGGCATTCCTTGACTTCATCAAATTATGAGTAGCTAAGTGAAGAAGCTATATAAATCATCATTATATTATGAAGCTTATGTTCCATCATCTGTTCCACAGTCATAGTCCCTGTTGGTTCTACATATTTTCTTTCCAAAAATTGCAAACCAGCATCACCGATAGTAGATAGATTTAGCTTCATCAACTCTTGCCTTGCTAGGAAGTTGTCTTTGTTTAGCTTTAGGATCTCCCTTCTATAAGACATCTCTGATCTTTAGCTTAGGTCTTGAAAACTTCTCTAAAAGCACTTGAAGCTCTTACACCAATTTTTTGAAATGAGATAAGTAACTGAGAGAGGAGGGGTGAATCAGTTTCTCCAAAACAAACCCTTTGTCCCTTAGATGTCTTAAATACTTTAACACTGTTACTCGGTTAATTAAGATATTCTTCTGTAACTCGGGTGTCAAAACAATATTTATAATATCCAATGCAATTATACTTTAGTGATTAAGTTTAGAAACATAAAGCATAAAAAAAATAACATATACACATGTGACACCAAGATTTAATGTGGAAACCCAATATGGGAAAACCACCAATGTAACTAGTTACTATTTTTCACTCTTCTGAAGTGAGCCTTGTTAGGAGTCAACCCTGTTAAAGGTTACAATAACACACTGTTAGGCGTGACCCTGTTAAAGGATTTAATCACCCTGTGAGGAGTGTCCTTGTTAGAGGTCTTCAAAACTTCAACATAGAAATGCTACCTTGTGAGAGGATTTACAAAAAGACTGTTAATTCTACTCTATTAAGAGATTTGAGATCACTGCTACAATTGCTAGAGAGTAACAATGAATTGACCTGTATGTGTAAGAAACTATCTTTTTTGATTCAGATCTCTGTTCTGATTATGACTGGATCATTGCTAATCAGATGTTCTATTGTAGCTTTGAGTGATCTGTACTCAATCAGAATCCTATCTGATTTCACCTTCACTCTTCATGTCATAGAATTCCACACTTCTGCTTGTCTTCAACTTTTCACACTTACTTGCTCATATTCAATCCAAACTTGACCTTTCATATATATGATAAGCCATGTCAAGTCAGCTTGAATATACTTCTAAATAATAAATCACAATTCAGTCGACCTCATATAACCAATTAATTATAGAATGTAAATCATTGTTAGTCGGCTGCCACTGAATGCCCGACCATGACTAAAATTCCCGAGTGACTCAGTCAACACTGAATTTCTTCAATACCCGACTGAACTCATTCAACACTAAAATAACTCATTCTATTCACCAACTGTGCTCGGTCTGAATGTAGACATTTGTGTAACATCACTACATAAGTGTATATACATGTGTAACATTAATGACAATACACAATTGAATAATTATCTTCAACAATCTCCCTCTTTGGCATTGATGGAAACACATGTCATAATACAAAAAATTATAGAGCAACAAAAAACTTTCTTTAATGTCTTTAGCTTCATTCTAATTCTTATCCAAAAAAATCTCCCTGACATCAAAATTTCCCTCCTACTGTATTATCTTCTGTATTATAGAAACATCTACCTCTTTTATCTTATTCTTATGTATTATAGAAAACTCTCCCTCTTTGACAACAAATGCCAAAGATTCCATCTCCACAAATACTAAATAGCAATAGTGAATACTATTTCATTTTTTTATTTTAATGTACCTGAATGTACTAATTCATCTGCAATGTGCTCTGATGTACCTACGTCAATTGATATATCTTCACTGTCACTCGGGTTGATGCATCACTAAACTATATTTTAGTGAGCTTCAATTAGGGGAAGAACCCCTAGCTTTCCTCTAAGATACAAGAATTCATCCTTAGGTAAAGGTTTTGTGAATATGTCAGCAACTTGTTCTTTGGTATTCACATATTCCAACCTTACTTCTTTATTCTGTACCGATTCTCTCAAAAAATGATACTTTATTACTATATGTTTGGTTTTGGTGTGCATCAAAGGATTCTTTGAAATGTTAATGGCACTGGTGTTGTCACAGTAGATAATAAATGATTCTTTTACTTCTTCCTTCATTCCTAACAACAACTACTTGATCCATATGATGTTTGAACAGTTCACCACTGCAGCAACATATTCTGCCTCTGTTGTAGACTGAGAGATACAATTATGTTTCTTGCTAGTCCAAGACACTAACCTCTTTCCAAGGAAGAAAGCTCCACCACTGGTGCTTTTCCTATCATCGATACTTCCAGCCCAAATAGCATCAATGAATGCCTTTAAATCAAATCCACCTTTCTTATACCATAAACCATAGTCTTCAGTACCCTTCAGATATCTCATAATTCTTTTGATTTCCATTAGGTGATTGTCTCTAGGATTATCTAAAAATATTGCAACAATACCAACTACCAATGCAATATCAGGTCTAGTGTGAACAACATATTGCAATTTTCCAATCATGGATCTGTAGTTGGACTGATCTACCTCTTTTGAATCATCATCCTTAGACAATTTTTGTCTAGTACACATGGGTGTTCCAATAGGTTTGGAATCTTCCATACCAAATTTCTTAAGTATATCCTTGATATATTTTGACTGAGTAATGTAGATACCATCCTTCATTTGATGTACTTGTAATCCAAGAAATAATTTGATCTCACCAAACATAGACATCTCAAATTATTTACTCATAGCTACAGAGAATGCTTTGCATAGGTCGTCATAACCAATGAATAATATGTCATCAAAAAATATTTATCAATATCTCCATGTGCTTGAGATGGAGGATATAATACTAACTTATTATTCCTATTTCCATGGGAGATGGTCATATCTCCTCATATACACTCTATGTAAGCATAAGATCCGCACCTATTAAATATATATCAAAGAGAATAGCAAGCCTATTAGACATGCCCAAAGGAGAGTAAACCCTGTACTCAGAGAGATGGTGAAAGAAAAGTTGCAAAGGTTATTAGATGCAAGCTTTATATATCCCATACCTGATAGTGAATGGATTTCTCCTTTTTTTATTGTTCACAAGAAAGGAGGAAAATGAAGGGTATGTGTAAACTATACTGAGATCAATTTAGCAACCAAGAAAGAGCATTTTACACTTCCCTTTTATAGATCAAGTATTAGACTCTCTAGTGGGAAAGAAGAAGTTTTCATTCCTTAATGGGTTCATTGGATATAATAAAATTAATATTGCACCAGAGGATCAAGATAAAAATACTTTAACATACCCATGGGGAGCCTATGCATACTTTGTTCTTCCATTTGGTTTGTGTAATGTGCAAGAAATTTTTCAGAGGGTGGTCATTAGCATTTTCTCAGACATATCCCACAAGTGCACCTAAATATATATGGATGATTTCACTACATATGGGGAGTCTTTCCAAGATGCATTGAAAAATTTGGGCAAGGTGTTGCAAAGATGTAAATATCACAATCTTTCTCTAAATAGTGAGAATATTTTCTTATGATACAAGCAATAGTTCTAGGGAATTATATTTTCGACAAGGGAATTTAGGTTGATCCTACCAAAATTGAAGTCATTAAATACCTTCCAACACACACAAAACAAAAGGATGTATGAAGATTTCTTGGTCATGCAGGTTATTATAAAAGATTCATAAAAAAAATTTGTCAGACAGCTGGCCTAGTATATGCCTTGTTGAAAAAAGATGTAGATACCCAATGGACCCCATCTTGTGAGAAAGAATTTCAAGATCTTAAATCCATATTAACCCAATATCATATTCTTAAGAACCCTCAATGAAATATTATTTTTAATATCCATATTGATGCATCTAATCATGAATCAGATGCAGTCCTTAGAAAAAAGGAGTTGTGTAACATGTTGTTTACTATGTCAACATAATCTTCAAAGGGAGGAACTCAACTACACTATCACAGAGAAAGAAATGTTAGCAGTAGTTTATGCCTTAATAAAGTTACTTTTGATGCAAGAGTTTGGTGTCACCATCATAGAAAAGTTGGGTAAATCAAATGCAATAGAAGAATTTTTTATCCAAACTGAAAATTCATGTAGAAGAACCTACAACTGATGACTCATTTATAGATGAACATCTATTTACTATCAGCATTAAAACACCCTGGTATGTAGATATTGTTAATTACTTACTTGAAGGCAAGGTTCCTCTATATTTCTCACCAAAGGAAAAGCGGATGCTAGTAGAAAAGAGTTTCCCATTCACATGGATATCAGGATGTCTATTTTATACATGACGTGATAATGTTATGAGAAGGTGTATAAGGGAGGATGAAACTTTACTTACTCCATGCCTACCATGATGAGCCTTGTGGAGGACACTTTCTTGCCAAAAGGACAACTACATATATTCTTAATATTGGGTTTTATTGGCCTACCTTGCATAAACATGCTATCAAGTAAAGTAGGAAATGTGTTAGGTGCCAACATATGGGGAGGCCCACAAGGTCTGATGAGATTTCATTACATCCACAAGTAGTTTTTATCCCTTTTGATAAATGGATTATGGATTTATAGGACCAATTGATCCACCCTCAAATGGTAAATCTTATATTCTAGTCTGCACTGATTACCTAATAAAATGGGTTGAAGTTAAGGATATGAAGCATGTTAGGGATAATAAGGTTGCTAAGTTATTGTATGAATAAATTTTTACTATATATGGATTCCCTAGGAAATTAGTAACAAATCAAGGGGCACAATTCACATAAAACTTGGTAACAACAACGGTAGAGGAATATAACATAAGGCATCAAAAATCAACTCCATACCACCCAAAGAAAAAAGCTCAGACTGAGGTAACAAACAAGGAGATTAAACAAATTCTAATTACAACAATAACATTGCATAGGAATTATTGGTTTGGCCATTTTTCAGATGCAGTATGGGATTTCAAGACCACATTGAAAACTACCTATAAGTTTACACCTTTTAAATTTTTCTATGGAGAAACAATAGTTATATCGTTAGAGTTTAAACATAAAACAATCCACACAACATTGGAATTAGGTATGAATTTATTAGAAACAAAAACAAAGAGGATATTGCAGCTAAATCAACTAGATGAAATGCAACAATATTCTCTCCATCATACAAAATTGATCTGACAACAGAGGACACATTGGCGTGATAATCACATCAAGAGAAAATCATTTAGTCCCGGTGACTAGGCTCTTTTATACGATTCTAGGTATCAATAAAACTTAGGTAAAATCCAAACCAGGTGGCTTGGTCCATACCAAATTAAGAAATGTTTTTCCTAATGATGTAGTCAAGTTGAGTAGCATTAGTGATGCTAAGTTTAAGTTATTGGTTAATGAACATAGATTATGTTTCTAACATAAACAAGACACCAAGGTGGAATTTATGAAACATTTTGAAGAGTCTTGTGGTCACACACTCTTCCTGAAGCCTATCCATATGGTCCCGTAGGCTCCACACAAGCCTAATTGGCATGCCACATCATTCATAATAATCTTCCCATGTCATTATGTAAATATTCTACCTGCTATTATTTCACTTACTTTTGCCTCGTCCCATCCTATTGGCTTTCATGTTCATTCCACCATCATTTTCTAAAATTAACCTTTTCCAAATCTACAGTTTGCATGATTGATATGACACTGCACAACACGCCACCTTGGTATTAATAACAAGGTAATTACCACATTCTTATTTTATTAATATTCAAATTATAATATTGATGGCATTAAGTTTTTCCATTAGTATACTTAAAGGGAAAAACACGATAAAGGTCATCAGTATAAGCATAACCGGTGGACAGCAAGCATACTCAATGAGATGAAAATGACTATCGTAAAAATGCTAAGTATAGAATGGCCCGACAAACATTGACAAGAGTCAAACCGACGACAAGCATTTCTGATGATACAGTTTTGAGAACATCACTGACAAAGAAGAAAAGGCATACCCAACAAATATTTCAATTAAGGGACACCGACATAGTACAAAACTGATAGAACTAACAGAGCAGCCCGACCATTAGAACCAACAGTCAATTACAGAACTTGCAAAAAGTGGATCTGACTTTACACGTCTGATAAAATATTGTAATTCTATTTATAGAGTTTTATTTATTTTAAATCTTTACTTGAGGGTCAAGCAAGAAAATTGTGAATGTTTTAAAGCATCCTAATGGTTCTAAAACATATCTAACTAAAGATCAAGGTCAAGTTGTAAACCTTGGATCTAGAGTTAATTTGAAAAGCGTGAATCAAGAATAGAGCTAGAAACTAGTATAAATAGATGTTCATTCATTTGTAATTCATGAGACTTGTAATTAGTTGATAAATGATAGTAGCCATGGAGAGAATCTAAACAACAGAAGAGAATTCATGCAAAGTACAGAAACAGATCAAATCAGTTATCAAGAACACAGAAAGGCTACTGACGAGAAGAGACAAGGTATTACTCAATCACTCAAGGTGATTACATTTACATTGTAAGATTTACAGGATCTGTTATCAGCAATTAGAGATTGCATTCACTATCAGATCAACATTTATATTGTAGTTGCATTCTAACAAGTGTATCAAAACTAAAATCCTTTTGTATAAGGTGGACTTAACAGTTCTTTGATAAATCTCTTAATAGAGTGCACACCTAACGGTGTTGCCAAATCTTCAAATGAAGTAGATCCTAATAGGTCTCCACTCTAATACTCTTAATAGGGTAGATCATCAGAAGTGATCAATTGTAAGCCTTTTACCAGCTCCCTTCTTATCTACAGATAGTGAATTTTTTTGGGTAGACATCCCCACCGTAGTTTTTACTTCCTAACCGGAGTTTTATGTGATATCATATCATGTGTTATGTGTTATTTGTTTTCATGAATGTTTCTTGAATTTTTACACATGTATAGAGCTTATATTATGATTTCACATACATATAGAAATATGAACAGATAGATAGGAATATACAAATCTGATGACACAAAGGTTAATAGGCCAACCACATAAAAAAATTTAGAGGTACTGATTCACCCCTCCCCTCTCAATACATCATTCCAATAATTCCAACAATTGGTACCAGAGCTAAGTCTCTTTCTTGAAAATCTTAAAGACTTAAGAGAAAAGATCAAAACAATGGAAAAGTACAGACTAGACAAGACTATTGAGAATGAGCAATTACAATTTCAGATTTACTATGAGTAGTATAAAGAGGCGAGAGTAAGCATGAGAAAATTGCTTGATGAAAGAAAGATCATGGCAACTAGGCTTAATGAAAAAGATTGTCAAGAAGAGGAGATCCCAGATTACTTCAACTATGTTGAATCATCAACAAGAAAAGCTTCAGACACACCAGTAGAAGAGATCACAAGTCTACAAGAAGTTAATCTACATCTGACAGAGAAAATCAAAATGCTACAAATCGGTCAAGAGACTCAAATGGTAAAAATGATTGATGTCATGAATGATTCAAGAAAATTTGAATCAGAGAGAACATTGGCTATTGATGATAAGAGGAAAATCACTGAGAAGCTACAAGAAAAAGAATCAGAGATTCAAAGACTTACTGATCATCACCATGAGATTACCAACTAGATTATTCTTATGAGTCAAGAAGCAAACAGAGTAATACTAAACTCATTGAAAGAATACAGATCATCGGTGAGCTAAGGGAAGAGAATGAGAAACTAAAGCATGAATTCAAAATTCAAAATCAGCACAATGAATTGATCAAGAAAGCTGAAGATAGCAATAAAAGAATGGATGATTTCCTTGACGGTCAAAGAAGAGTCAACAACTACACAGGAATAGGGTACACCGACAATGGAGAATCATCTAATCAATTAGATCAAAGGAATGTTTATGCAACTCCAAGGACCGAGAAGCTGTCATGCAATCACTGTAGAAAACCAGGCCACACCTCAAACATTTGCAGAAACAAAATGAAAGGTATTCCTCAATCACAATATACTTTCATTGGTAGTTGTTATAAATGTCAGAAGCAAGGACACAAGTCATATGAATGCAGATCCAAGATGAAAAATCCAAAGAAGGAAACCTACATGGACAAGTATTGTCCTACCTAAAAAATGAATGGACATACATATCAGGAATGTTGGAAAAAGAATAAGAAAGCATGGACACCAAAAGAACCTGATAATAGCTACAAACCGACAAGAGTAGGTAACTCATATGTTTGGGACTATAACACATGGGTAAATTGCACAACATGTGGAAGGTATGGTCATATATCTACCAATTGTATGAGAAAATGGACTAGAAAACCAAGAGGATGGTTCAATCCAAGTATGGCATGTTTACATTGTCATAAGGTTGGATATGTGATAAAATATTGCAAAGACCGACTGATAGAAACAAGCACTTATCCCAATGGAAACACCATTGATGACATCAAGAAGATGAGAAACAAGATGTGGGTAAAAGCCACAAACACTAAAGGTAGTGGAACAAGAAATACAAATGATGATGCCCCATCCAATGGATCTGGTGGTATCACCATCTCTAACTAAATTGCACAAGTAAGTATGGAACTGCATTATGACAAGTTATATTATGCATCAGTTCCATTTACATATTGATCATATAGAAAAAATAGTATTATTGAAGATGCACTATATTGTTACTTGTAATATTATTGAAAAATAACCATCGGTTAATGGGTAAAAATTAGCATCAGTGAACACACACAGAAAAGTTAACACTACTTACTGAAATGTATCGGTCATTACACAAAAGTCAAGTCGCTAAGTGTAAGCCGAGAAACCTCGGTAATCCTTGAGCCAACAGAATTTGTCATCGCCATTTTGCCGACAATCATCGGTGAAGTCACCAAAGTTTCTATTAACCCTGACACTTTGCGCCTACACCAAAGATGTTACTTACGCCTCAACCAATGAACTCAGTATTTGTATACTGATGAGTTGTTGGGAATTAATGACAAATTAGGGCACAAAAGTTGTAAAAGTGCGACGAAAGAACTCATTTCACACCCACAATTTTTGAGCAACCAAGCAGAGCTAAGCAGAGTGATTGGAGAGAAAATTGAAGTGTGACCTCGGCAAGATTCTAACTCAACTCAAAGGATTCACGAGTGATCAAAGAGATTTAGTAAGTACCTACATTCATCGACCACATTGTTTAAATTACGAAAAGCCTTAAATTTTTGAAAATGATGGCATCTACTTCTAGAGTTGAAAAGTTGAAAGAGGATAAGAAGAAAATGATCAATCTTATCAGTAGAGGCACTTGTGTTGAACCTAAATACAAGTTGCACCCATAAATTGCATCACAACCTGATGATTATGGAGCATTCTCCAGAATCCCACCTAGGGTTTTTCTGGTAGAGGACGTAAGGTCCTATATACATTGCAAGATCTTGGAATTAGGAGATCTAAACCTAGACAATGCCTATAGGGCACTTTGTGATGTAGCTAGAAACCTGAAAGAAGAGCACAAGAATCTGGAAGTGAAAGGTCTCACAAATACATTACACTTTCTTGGAGTTTTAAAGACAGAATGGATACAGATAGTTCTCAGGAGAATGCATAACTAGACATTATGGCTTAATAAGACAAAATGAATAACAAAGGATGTTATTCGTGCAGTTACTGGATATCCTAAAATTGAAAAACCACAACCTCACAAGCACCCATCCCTGAAGGAAGTGGAAAAGATAACTGGTACAAAATCAGACAAGAGAGGTCTCAAGGTTAACACTATCACTGACGAAGAAGTCAAGTTTGGTGCATGTGTGGTAGGATACAAGATCTTTTAGGCCAATAGAATGAACAACATAGCAAGCACTACTATGAGCACAGCTTACAAGATCATCAAACAAGGAAACAAGATGGGTCTTGCAGAAATTTTGTTGAATCAACTCAAGGAGAACATGAACACCATAAGATCTTCAAGAACAAACACTTGTAAGTTTGGTTCCCTCATTTTGTGCATATTCTTTTACTTTGAAGAATACTTTCCCTCTATAGGAAAAGTATTATGGGATACAAGAAAATCAGTTACCATACAGATATGTGAGCATATAGAGTCATTAGGAACAAATTTTGATGACGTAATGAATGAGTATTTCAAGGTATTTAAAGAAAAGATGCAATCAATAACTAGGATACCTAAAATTTTGATAGAAGAATACAAAGAGGATATGTGTTTTATGGTAGATACTAATTTTACCCATATCAAACCAATAGTACCTAAGAAATCCTGGCTATCACATTTAGAATATGAGATCAAAATAGGAAAAGCCACTGAGTGCATCAAGGAACTATTGAATAAACCAGTTGACAACAAGCAAGCAAGATTTGGCACTTATGAAGAAGCCAAACCAAAGATCAAGACAGATCTTACTGTCAAGAAAATTATAAACAAGAAGAACAAAATCTTTAAAAATTTAACCAAGAAATTTGCAGTTACTAAAGAAGGTGAAGAGGAAATAGAAGGAAAGGAGAAACAAACCGAAGGCCAGTCACCTATCAGTGAAGAAATAGAAAAGAATGATTCAGAGGGTACATAATCAGATTCACCATCTCCACCTCCACCTCCACCTAAGAAAGCAAGAAAAACAGCCGCTTCAAGAACAAGAAGCAAAACTGCAAAGGAACCAACTCCTTCACCACTTAAGAAAGGTAAGTTAAGAACCTACAAGAGAAAACCAGTCTCACCAATAGAGATTCAGACCAAAAGGAGGAAATGGGTTAGGACAAAAGAGGATCTAGAAGACTCAGCTATGGATGAAGCTGACATAGATGTACAAAAAGGGAAAGAACCCTTGATTACAAAGACAATTAATGAAATCTATAAGAACATCTCAGAATCACCATCTATTTCTGATCGTAACATTAGGAAATGGTTAAAATTTGATCCAGAGGATCAAAACAAGATAGAAGAAGCTATTATAGTTAAAATGTGCAAACATCATTATGTTCCACTGCAATTCTCAGAATATGACGTTCCTAAGGAATTATCAGCGAGATTGTCAGCTAGATGGACATTTTCTCTACATCAGGAAAAAGAAATAAGAGAAAGATTACTTGTTGCTCTTATGCCTTCAGATTCAAAGAAGGAAGAAATAAGTGAGATGATGAAGAAGTATGAAAAACAGTTCTCACCAAAAATGAGAGCATACAAATTTCTCAAAGGGAAGCTAATTGATCTTGATCAAGATAGCATTAAAAAGTGGTGCAAGATACTTAACCAGCCCATTAAGGAAGCTAGCTCAGAGAAGGAAAACATCATCATTAAGGATACAAAAAATGACTCATCAGTGGAATTGGACAAAGAAGAGAGTGAAACAGTAGGCCAAAAACATACTGAAGTTGTAGATGAGGAATGGCCCAACACTAGTCTTGACAAAACTCAAAGTGAGGAAAGCCAAAATCCACCAAGTCCAATTCATATTGACTTGAGTAATGAAGAAGATGTTACCAAAGTAGATTTGACAATAAAAGGTAACATAACTAATGATATCAATGATGAATCATGGTTGGATAACATTATCAATGACACTATAGGAAAAGACCCTGCAGAAGAAGTGCAAAAAGATGAAGATATCAATATTGCCTAGGGTAATACTGATGGATAGGATACAACTACTAGCACTGTAGAGGTTAATACACCGACCAACATGAAAATTTTAATACAGCTATTGAAATTGAATCAAGTCAAGAGAAATCATCTAAAAGAGATGATGATATACACATAAACATGGGTAATGATGAAAATAAAGATGCATTAGATACTTAAAAAGATACAGATACAGAGATAAAGGATGCACCCGACACTCAGCAAGAGGTGTCTACTAAAAAAGACAAAGGAGCAGATAATAAAATATATGAAACATTGAGAAAGGATGAAGAGAAATAAAAGAGTGAAGAAGTCAAGCAGGATGAAAGCATGAAAGAAAAAGAAGATAAATATGTTGATACACCCAAGGCCAATGAAGAGATGTCTTCACAAAAATAATTGGTGGACTCAGAATAGAAACAACAAGATGCCTCATCTTCTTGACCCTCACCTACAAAATCAATCCAATCTCAAGGTTTACGAATGGTAGTACACCAATATGCCTCCCAGCCGAAGAAAAAGAAGAAGAAAGTAATGAAGAAAGATATCTTGGTGGTAACACTTGATGAGGTAATTGAGTAACCCAAGTGGGATGTATCCACTTTAGATACTGAAGCACTTCAAAATTTTGGAGTGATGTGTCAGATAAAAGTAATACAAGAGAAAATGAAAAAGGCACATAGGGAAGCCCAAGCACTTGATAAGGCAAGGGACATTCTACATCAACTTGTTCTGGATATAAAAATAGAAAATGACATATCATTCATGGAAAAAATAGCAGTTCTTACCGACGCCATCACAAATCAAAATGTAGATGCAGAGAAGGAAATGGAAGAACAGGCAGAGATGAAATATCAACACAAACTAGTTGAGAAGATCAGCCATGAAGTGGCAGAGAACAAGGTAAAGCTCTCTAAACTAGCAAGTCAATTAGAACCTATGATTGCTGAAGCTATTATCTTAGTTCAAAAATTATGCACACTAGAAAATTTCACAAAAGAAAATAGTGAAAATTTGTCCCAACTGGATTCAGATCTGACAGCTAGTGCACTAAGTTTAACCTCTGATGTAAACACAATAAAGCTACATCATGAAAAGATCATAGAGGTAAACATATTGAGACAAGAGATATGGGATGTAGAGACATAATTCATAAATGAGGTTACAGAGCTATAAGCTCACATATTGCCAAACCTCACCACTCTGCAACAACATATTATACATGCAAGAAATCTGATCTCAACCCAAGAGATGTTTGTGGTAGATAGCATATATGACATGCATGTGAGGATATCACTTGAGCATATGTCTCTTGAGAATTTAAAGGAGAAATGGGAGAAAATGATGGAGGAAATCAAAGCCTCACACTCTCACATTTTTGAAAAGCTATAAGTGCCTTTGCCCTCATTATCAAAAAAGGAGGAATGTATACATATGTACAATATACTTTAGTAGAAAAAGGAGGAATGTATACATATGTACAAAATACTATATGAGGATATGTATAATGTATGTACAACAAGAATAGATATGTACATAAACTTACACTTATCAAAATATGCATAGGGGGAGTCATTTCACGACTAAGGAAGAAGTATACACAGGTGTACATACTAATACATCTAAGCATGTTGCACATATCAATTTTTGATACTAATGTCAAAGGGGGAGACTGATGAGATTAAGTTTTTCCATTAGTATACTTAAAGGGAAAAACATGATAAAGTTCATCGGTATAAGCATAACCGGTGGACAAAAAGCATACCCGATGAGATGACAATGTCTATCATAAAAATGCTAAGTATAGAATTGCCCGACGAACATTGACAAGAGTCAAACCGATGACAAGCATTACCGATGATATAGTTTTGAGAACATCGCCAACAAAGAAGAAAAGGCATACCCGACAAACAGCTCAATTAAGGGACACCAACGGAGTACAAAACTGACAGAACTAACAGAGAAGCCCAACCATCAGAACTGACAGTCAGTTATAGAACCCGCAAAAAGTGGATCTGACTTTACACATCAGATAAAACATTGTAATTCTATTTATAGAGTTTTATTTTTTTTAAAGCTTTACTTGAGGGCCAAGAAAGAAAATTGTGAATGTTTTAAATCATCCTAACGGATCTAAAACATATCTAACTAAAGATCAAGGTCAAGTTGTAAACATTGGATCTAGAGTTAATTTGAAAAGCATAAGTCAAGAATAGAGCTAGAAACTAGTATAAATAGATGTTCAATCATTTGTAATTCATGATACTTATAATCAATTGATAAATGATAGCAGCCATGGAGAGCATCTAAATAGCATAAGAGAATTCATGCAAAGTACAGAAATAGATCAAATCAGTTATCAAGAACACAAAAAGGCTACCAACGAGCAGAGACAAGGTATCACTCAATCACTCAAGGTGATTACATTTACATTCTAAGATTTACATGATCTGTTATCAGCAATTAGAGATTTCATTCACTATCAGATCAACATTTATATTGTAGTTGCATTCTAACAAGTGCATCACAACTAAAATTCTTTTGTAGAAGGTGGACTTAACAGTTCTTTTATAAATCTCTTAACAGAGTGCACACCTAACGGTGTTGCTAAATCTTCGAATGAAGTAGATCCTAACAGGTCTCCACTCTAATACTCTTAATAGGGTAGTTCATCAAAAGTGATCAATTGTAAGCCTTTACCGGCTCCCTTCTTATCTGCAGATAGTGAAGTTTTGTAGGTAGACATCCCCACAGTAGTTTTTACTTCCTAACAGGAGTTTTCTGTGATATCATATCATGTGTTATGTGTTATTTGTTTTCATGAATGTTTCTTGAATGTTTACACATGTATAGAACTTATATTATGATTTCACATACATATAGAAAGATGAACAGATAGATAGGAATATACAAATTTGATGACACAAAGGTTAATGGGCCAACCACATAAAAAGTTTTAGAGGTACTGATTCATCCCTCCCCTCTTAGTACATCATTCTAATAATTCGAACAAATATTTTATCACCTTCATGATTCTATATATTTATCTTGCACTTCCTTTCCTGGACCATCACATGTGTAGTGACATATCAAAAATTAAGTTGTGGGGAGTGGTAGTAATTGTCATGTGTAGTCATGTTTATGTTATGATAACTATTTTGATGGTGTGATTATGGTTTTATTTTCAATTTTTTGCAAACTATTTACACATGACTAAGTTTATTCAGTCAAATTTGGTGAATCCCAAAATCAAATGTCAAGCCGATTTAACGAGTGAGCTATCTTATTTTCATATTTTTCCTTAAAATATATATACAACCATAATAATTGTATCTTTTTCACACCTTTTTTATATTCCCTAGTTAAAATTACATTTTCTTTTATGAAGTCAAGAGGGTTAGAAATTGCATGAGCAAATTAGGTTGCAGAATAAGTGAAATCTTGTTTTAGAGGAAGGCTTAAGGTGCAGAAAAAGGGCTTGTAAAATGGATTCTTAGTTTGTTTCACAAGGAATTTAGTGCACAAAAGATTATTTGTAGATGGAATTGGTAGAATGGGATATCTGCCAATATGGTATGAGCCGTAAGTCATGAGATTATTTTTCAAGACCAAGAGTGTTAGTTAATTTTTAGAGGAGCTAGGTAGTTTGATTACTTTCTCAAGCTTCGTGATTTTGATGATCAAGTGGCTTAGGATTTTGAAATTAATTTTAAAGTAATGGGGTTGCCAACAAAAAGGGAGGCATATCTAGAAGGAAGAGATGTAAGGTCGGCTCAAGAAAAATGTATAGTACTTAGAGAACCTTCATTGGAAGTGACCAATTAGGGGACAAAGAGAATATCTTTGCCTTCATTATGGGCCCATAAAGTGACATACATTGTCATGAATTTTATATGTGAGGAGAGGTTATCTTAGCTACATGGAGTCCACTTCAAGATTTTGAGTCACCTCTAGCATGGCATATTAAAGAACATAATAAATTTTATTTACAACATCCTCAAGATAATGGTGGCTAAAGTGTAGAAAGGTACTGAAAACTCTCTTTCTCATCACTATTTGATTTAGTTACTAGTTGAAATATATTTAGAAGAAACCAAACCAGGGATGGGTTGGGTTGATTTCTTGAAAGTAAAAAGGGTTAAATTGGTCAATGTGGGTCATGTTGGACATCCCTTAACTCATAGGGTTAAAATATTTTAGGGTAATTTTAAGTTAAATAAAGGTGCTTCATCCTCAAATCCATTACCACATCCTTCTATGTGAAAGTACTTCTAAATTAAAAAACTATTAGCTGGAACAAGTAAGGAAATTACTCATACCCCTAACCCTAATCCTGTATAAACCTCTATATCACAAATCTCAACCAAAAATAAGATAAAATTGGATGAAAAAGAAGAAGACAAAGGTGTTAAGAAGAAGGGAAGACTAAAGTATAATAATCTAAGAGCCCTAAAACCCCCAAACAAAAAGATACAGAATCAAAACAACCTGTAGCCACTAAGAAGGTTGATAAGCCCAAAAAGAAACCAATAAAGGTTGAAAATAAGATTAATAGGTCTCTTGTAAAGACACTAAGAAGGATTCGCAGGCTTCATGGAAAACCTAATAAATCAATGGGAGAGAAAACTATATTGGCATAAGGGGAGAGAAAACAATGTTTCAAACCCCTTTTACATCAATGATGCCACAAAGAGTAATTTTGCTCAAGAGGATACTCAATCAAGAGACAAAAAAAGAAGTATCCACTAACTTTGGTAATTTATCATATAATCATGAAGTAGATGATGGGGATAAATAGGGGGAAACTAAAAAAGGATGATAAGAAGATTTCAGAACAAGGAAAAACTACCAGTAGTTTAGAAAACCTTGCAAGAGTAGCAAAAAGGGTAGCATGTATTGAATAAATAAGGA
Source organism: Thuja plicata (assembly GCA_018584345.1). Lineage (NCBI taxonomy): Eukaryota > Viridiplantae > Streptophyta > Pinopsida > Cupressales > Cupressaceae > Thuja > Thuja plicata. Next base: position 533,473 of record MU223947.1, read on the forward strand.
AGGGTCAACAACAATAGGATCATTCAGTTAAAATAGGTGCACTTACACCATTGTTCTCATCATGGGCATATGTTGCATTGAAATTATGGGAACTTATGGAAGAGAGGGAGAAAGAATGGAAAAAGGAGAAGGAATAGTTACAAGAACTATCTAGAAGAAAGGATGAAGAAATTATAAAATTGAAGGAGGAAACATAAACTATAAGTACTTTAGTACCCCAAATTATGGAATGTAGACCACCTCCTCAAGTATATGCACTTAAATTAAAATAATTTTATCTTTCCTACAAGTTGTCAAGGGCACTCTAAGGTAATCCTTCATCCCTTGTTACACCTGGTGATTTTATGTTTTCTTACCAAACTGCTACACCTCAACATAAAAAATTGTTGTTTGAATTGTATATACATAATTATGTTGTTCCATTTGATTCTAGGTGGAATCCATTACTATCCATTGGTGATATTTAGTTGAGAGATTTTATGTCTTATGTACTCAATGAGAACACTAGAGGGGAGCAATGTAAAGAATATGAATAGATGGAACGGATTGTTTCTTTACCTCTCAAGGCTAAAGTTGATGATCTTGATAGGATCTTCTAAAAATGGAACAAATTGATTTATAACCCTAATCAACTGGCCAAGGTAATGGCATTAAGAGATCAATTTCACATAGAACTTGAGGATATGAAAACTCAAATCAAAATGATATTTTGTCATTTTGCTCATAGGTATAATGGGTTACCAGACAACCTTCAAAAATTATAACCCCAATCATTGCATTATTTCCATGCAACAGTCCATTGAGAAACCACCTATATGCAACTTGGTAGGAGCCAGCAAGAGAAATTGATCACATTGATATTCTAGCCACCTCTTCTCTAGTGGCCAGTTTCATATTGCAAAGGAAATACTTTCTATGATATTAATCGGGAGAAATATTGATGGGATAAATTGAAGAAGGATTAAGGATTATTTTGGAATCTAATTGTTAAAATAGCAGGGAACACTACGATTTGTAATTTTAGACCAAATGCATGGATGTAAAATCAGAATTCACCTGATGGAGGATAATCAGGAAATTAAGTTTGGGGGAATGATGATCCCCATTTATGTTTCCTTTATTACTTACTTCCATGATGGGTTAGTCTATATTTGATGTTATAAACTCCTAAACTATGTGGTTTTGCATCTTCTTTCTAAGTCTTTTTCTATGTCATGATGACAAACATTTTTTCTATGATAGTCTCCTTTGTGATAAAAAAATTTTATCCTTATGAGTGTAATATAAATATGTATTCTCATGAAGCATTGTGGTAATTATTATTTTTGAGATATTAATGCATGAACAACATATATGTGTGGTACTAACCTCCTGGGTGAATCTATTTGAATAAGTTAAAGTACATCAAGATTCAACATGTCTTTTGAAGTATTTAAAGCACGTCAAGCAAGGGAAAGGTCAAAAACATCATGAGAAACAATCTATTTGTCTCTTTTATGAAATACTTCTTCAAAGTGGTTGGAAAAGCATTTACCTTCCTAATTGTCTTGCATGCCTGATCATAGAGAATATTTAGGAAAATATTTGAGTCAAATCATGCTTGGATAGATTCTACTCTATTCCACTCTTTGTTGGTCCTAGTTTATATTTTTCATTGAAAGCACTCTCCCTAGATTTGAGGGATTGAGGCGTTGATCTAGTTAGTTCATTCTAGTTTTTGCTTTCTATAAAGCCTCACACATTTTTTTTAGAAACTGTTGGTTGAGCAATGTGGTGAACTTATGTATTTGTTATAATTTCTAAATAAGAAGTAATTTTTTCTACTTATTGTTATCAACATTTTGAGTAACAATGTTTTGGATGTTTATCTTTTGAGGATATAGTTCTTAATCAGGGATAATCATCCAAGGGTGCTCTCTTGGTGAGGAATCATTTTAATTTCTTTCTATAGATTAGCTTTAATTTTTTTTTGCTCATCTGGTAATTGATTATTCCTCTAACCATGAAAATGTAAATATGTGATTGTTCCTGCAACCAAGACAAAATATAATGGTTAGCTTAGTTAGTTGATAAGTTATTTCTTCAATACAATTTTAGGTTAGATTTATCTATGAAAAGTTATAGATAAAGTTGTTTCTAAATTTCCTTCATGGTTTTGAGTTCAATATTTCTTTGGTTAAAGATAGAATAGTAAGGCATCCAAGATTCCTAGTGCACACATTGTACTGTTTCATTTCAATGTATATGTCCCTAGATTGATAAGTATGTTGAATAGGCTGAGTAACTGAGATGGGGGGTGAATCAGTTATTCACAAATAATTTCTCAAACTTTTACTGAATTGATAATTACTTAAACCAATCAGAAACTTATAATAAATATAAAAATGAAAGCACAAAACCATCAATGCAATGAACACCAAAATTTATGTGGAAACCCAAACTAGGAAAAACCACAGAGAAGCTAAATCTCATGAAATGAACACCAGTTAAGGTTATTTTTACAAGGGATCACTATCGGTTTTCTCATTTTTGTTTAGCTCACTGTTGGTTGGGCTAACTACCTAGAAAAGAAAGGCTAACTGTCAATACAATTAGCTTCACTGCCAATACAAAATGATTTACTAAAAAAATGTGAATTGATAGAGTTGCATCTTCCTATGCATGAAACATCTCTGGTTGATAGCATAATAGTTACTAATAGCAGCATATATGATACAAATCTTCTACAAGCATATACCAAACCTCTATAACATAGTATGTAGAACCTTCTTTGATATCACAAAACACTTTTCTCAACTTGCTTATGCTTACATAGTGCTACCACAAATTTGCATACCCACACACATTCACTCACTTTATTTCACTTATATACTCTCATACATTGAATAAAAATATATTTATCTATTTATATATACACATTTGATAAGATAATTGCATATGTCGGGAAAGCTACAAAAATGTTATCCAAAATAAAAAAGATATTACAATTATATTTAACATGCTACCACCAAACCTAAACATAGGTCATACATAAGAAATATTCATACCACGTTACCACAAGACCTAAAGATAAGTCACCCTTAACATATGGAAATTATATAACATAATTACTAAAGATAGGTGAATTTTAGAACTGACAAAACACCACAACTAGGACCATGTCTTGATCAAAAAAAATTTTGAACCAACCGATAGATGAAACCTATCCAAAAAATATGATCTCTATACCAAAAATCCTGCAAGAATGTCCAAGTCACAGGGACACCTAGAAGAACTCTATAAGCACTGCATTCAATGGGTACTGGCAAAAACTGTAAGCACCAAAATACATTTATATACCAAAGAGATGAATTCCAATAATAGGAACAAGTACACTCAACACCATTCATCAAAACTGCACATACAAAAATTTGTTCTACATGCATAATAGGAAACTTGATGTATGATCAACAACCACAAACATCCAACTGACACTACTAACAACCAACCAATATAGCCAAGAAATTGGTATGGAGGTTTTGAAATTAATTACAATAATGCCAAAAACATCTCAATATTTTTAACAATCCCCCCCTTTGGCATTGATGGTAAAACAACAAAAACATAAAAACATAAAAACTCCAAACAACCAAAAAACTCCCCTTGAGTAGATACTTCATTAACATTTGTTTTCCTCTTTTTCTCCCTATTTTTTCCATAATGAAAAAGGGCCAAAAATAGGAACTCAAAAAATTTAAACAAATACAACAATCTGCACAGTAAAAATCTTCTTATACCTTTTTTAAATGATCAAAAGCTTCTTCTTCCACTTAGCAACAACGACACCCATCCGAGCACATAGAATATCATTCTTCACTAGCAAGTCAGAAGATGAAATCCAATATGGAGACTGAAACCACCTTTCATAACTCTCTATATTAGCATGGATGCCAAAGACATTGTGAGGCCTCACCCCGACCCATCATAGCTTTACTGCTTGATCACACTTTGATACTTTATGTTTTGATACATTGATACACTTTTTGATTATCCTGACAGAGACTTGAGATATTATGTTATGATGATGATTATATTGTGTGGATTACATTTCGATATGGATTATACCTAGAACAGGTGGCTAATTTTGATTATATATGTTTAGATAAGTGAATTGATGAGAAGATCGAATCATGATTAGACTTGATTATTTTATAGATGTTATGTCATGATGATTATGGAATCATTATGTTTTAAACATTTCTGTATGAAAATTGCAATTAGAAATTTAATTATGCTTATTGATTAATGTTGCTAATTATGAATTGAAAATGTATATTGCATGTGATTTTATTATCTTGGACTACTGATGCTCGAGTTTAGTGTGCAAGAAAGAGAACCATAGAATTATTCAAAGAATCAGGGCTAAACACATGTGAATTGAGTAAACCAAGGTTTAATCCAATAAGGGGTTGAAACCTCGTTGTAATGTGATCTTTGTTGTAAACGTAATCTGAATGTGTGTTAATAGTTTAAAATTTATGTTGTTTGGACATGTCATTGTGAATGTGATGTATATTTTTTTTAGTGTCACTTGACACTTGTATTGTCCATGTGGATGGTGACATGTCAAATTAGGGTTTGGGCAAGAGTCACCAAACCTTTTAGGATGTTATATTAATCCCACTTGCATATAGATGTCTTGTAGGGATCACATCAAGTTGGAACTCGGATTTCAACTTTATGGGTACTTTGGAGGAGTCAAAAGTGACCCTAGAGTGTATTTTTTGCCAAAATTAGTTAACCCTAAGGGGGTACCATGGGTTAGGGCTAGTTTTTACCTATGGGGAAAACCTAGATCACCATTATCGCTCTCCAAAATTCCTACCTTTCAAAAGTGGCGAAAATGGAGATGGCCACATGCATCTAACTTGTCCCACACTCCTTACTAAACTAACAATTAAGAGGGGAGACAAGAGGTAAGACCAAAGGACTAGAGGTCATGTCTCATTAATTGCTAGGTCTTGAGTATACTTCTTGGGGTCTTTTTAGAGGGTTTGGAGAAACTTAGTGGGTGTTCACCCACTCTCTAATTTTAGAGACAATTAGGGTTGGAGGAAGGAGAAGGGAAAGGATAAGGACTTCTTCTCAACTAGATTCTTGCCATTTTTCTTGGACCAAGGTTGGTGGATTCTTGCCATGCAGAAATACTCTTGCTTTTTTTATTTGTATGTTATTATTTTATGAATATGTAAATCTTGTATGGTGTTCATATATGTAAATCTTGTATGGTGTTGTTGTATGTAGATTTTGTTGTTATGTGTTGGGTTGGGAATGTATTTGGATTTTGTTTCATTTCTTATTTTTTTGGATTGGAAGTATTGTTCATGGGAGTTTAAGGCATTACTCACCCTTTGGGAAGGGAAGAAGTGGCCTTGGGTGAAGGGGTTAGTTGGGCTCTCCATTGTAGTGAGAGTCTCTTCTCTTGGAGAAGATGGATAATTTCATGGAGTATGGGCTCCATGAAGCCATGTTGTAAATATTGTTTTTGGTATAAAAATGACCAAATGTGTATATGGAAGGAATGTCAATGAAACCTTGAAAAGACATGGAAAAACTCTTATTGAGAAATTTGAAAATGCAATGGCATTCTCCTCCTTGGAAAAGCCCACCTTCACCCTGCTTCAATGGGTTTGAAAAAGTCGTTTGTGAAGCCTTGGTTGGGAGTTTATTATTTTTTTGTGCATATAAGATGTTTGTGAGAATTTGGATGTGTTATCTTGTTTAGCTTTGGTTCTCCAAGCTTGGGGGTGGTCTCCTTGAGGCCTTGGTTAGGAGGTGAGCTTCCCATGGTTCCCCTCATATTTTTTACAGGTTTTGAAGTCAAGTTGGATGTGAAAAAGCTTGGGAGGAGTCTTCATTTTGGTGTTGTTGTGAGAGAGCAACTTTAGTGTTGTATGATTACTCCTTTGTATTGAGATTCATTTCTTGTGGAGTGATGAAATGTCCATATTTGAAATCTTTATCAAGCAAATGTGTAGAGCTCTTATTCATTATGTAATAGATTCATTAAAGGATGTAAAGAAATGTAATGGTCTTTCATAGTATATATAATCTTGTGGAATTATGTTCTTGTAATCTTCATAATATAATTGATTGCAAGTTTTCAAGTTTTTTTAAAAAAAAAAAAAAAAAACTTCATTCTTCTTTGGAAATCTACATTTAGTTTCAATAGGTTCAATACTTGCTTTAAAATCTCTATTAGAACTTCCATTTTTTAGGAAAAAAAAGATAAACATGAAACAATAGTAAATCAACAAGTTAGTTATTAAAGTAAAAAGAAAATCAACTAATATAAATGTTCACGTATAGTTCATTTAGTATATTGCTCTAATAGAATAAATCAAATGCATACATTTAACTCTAATAATGTAACCATGAAAACAATATGAAAGAGCTAAAACCAAATTAGACCCATGACATTTTCCAGATTTTAGAGCAAAAAATGCTCTCTCGAATTTGTATGGGAAGGAAAATAATTCTCCCTACCACAAAGAATATTCCCTTCCCAAAATGCTATTCATAATTAAAATTAACATCCTAATCCCCTAACATAACCTTATAGTTAAATACTAAATACTAAATTAATTTTACCTTACCTTTATGCCCATCCCCGTGGGCCCCACATACTTATGTTGAAAGAAGTTTTTTAAAACAAAAAAAAACATGATATACTACTTGGGTTTTGCACCCATTTCCCCATATCAAGCGAAATCCTTCCTTGATTGACTTTTAATTATAGTTTATGCACTTTGTAAGGAAGATTTGAGGTGGTCCTGGCAATGGCTATGGGGCACAATATTTGCACTGCCCCATTTGCTAGTGCGCATATCATCTGCCTGTCCTTTCTGACAAATGTATATGTCAGAATTAATTGGTAAAAATTAAGTTTTGATGGGAATGCCTCCTCAATCCTTTTAAATAATATATCTTTTTTAAAATCACTACAGCGGTTATATATATATATATATAT